>APFE030755148.1:30621-42246 GCA_000404065.3 Pinus taeda
ATCCTCTTTTATCTTCCATCTACTTTATTATTTGGGCATGGCCTTTCAACATGCCCAAGAAAGAAGAATAGGCAATCTTCAACTAATTTTTTACTATGAGATTAACTAGATTTTTCTAAAGACTATTTTTTCCTTCCCACATAGCTATATCCCAAAGAAAATCTAGATTATGACCTTTCATCCACTTTTCCAGAGATTTAAGGTCTTTTATTTATTTTAAAAGTCCTCCCATAGGTTGATTTTCTTTCCATTTCCAGAAGTCTATCTTAAATGATGCATTGGTAAATTTATACCTTTTTGGAATAATTTCAAGATGCAGGTTCCAGACTCCTTCCAACTTAGAAGTTTTGGCCTTTCCTTTTTTTCATTTTGTAAGTATTTCCTTCTCAATGCTTGTTCCCACTAGGAGTTGTCTTCTTTTGGCAATCTTCACACTAATTTTCCTTCTAGTGTATAGTTCAAAAGTATTTGAATCCCTGATGTTAAGACCTCCTTCTTCAATGTCCAACTTGATAGTATCCCAATTCACCAAGTAATTATATTGTTTCTTTGTGATTTTGCCTTCATTCTATATAAATTTTTTGATGCTTTTGTTGATAATATCTAGAATACTCTTTAGAGCCAAAAGAGTTGAAGCTTGATATATTTGAAGATTGAATAAAGTGGATTTTACCAGAGTTACTCTTCATGCTATAATGAGCCATTTTGAGCCCCAATAATTTATATTTTGCTTAATTTTGGAAAAAATGCTTACCCAACTTTGGGTTTTTTCCCTTTATAGGAAATGGGAAGTCCCAAGTAGTCAAAAACAAACCAATCTTTCTCACATTTGAAACCAAGGATATCTACAATTTCCTGCATTTTATTATCTGGGTTGTTTCAGCCATAGATATTTATTTTGTTAGTATTTATTTGTTTGAATCTCTTTGCAATGATTGAAGATGCTCCACCAAGCATAATTTTCCTCTATAAATTGTGTGTGATTGAATGTTTTTACTCCTAAGACTATTTTCAAACATATCAAATCTCCATTTATATGAGAAGATTCCAGACTTCTTCTTAATGATTCTGTCATTAGGATCAGAGAAGAGGGGTTAAGGGTAGCCTTGTCTCAATCCCCTTGAAGCTTGAAAATTTTGAGGTCTTATGTTGATTAAAGATGTTATCCATCTTGAAGTTATGCAGTCCTTTGTCCATTCAACAAATAGAGGACTGAAACCAAATTTTTCTAGGACTCTAAGTAGAAAGTCATGATCAACTCTATCAAAAGCAGAGGCCATGCCTAGTTTATTGCCATTCCTTTGATACTTTATGTACTTATTGTGTGAATTTATTCTTGAACCATAATTATGTTGTCAATAATCTACCTTTTGGCTATAAATCCACTTTGATTCTCTAATATTACTTTGTTTATGACTTTTTTCAGTCTAGTAGCTATAATGTTTTGTTGAGAAACTAAGTGCTAGAAGAAAAAGATTGATTTATCTAAACTTGATAATTACTTGTGAATTTTTTTTGGTTTGATATTACTTATATTATGTTCTTCATCAATTAATTACACAAATGTACAAAACATGAAGATCACAAAGAGACAAAGAACACAAGAAGTTAGGCTCCAAGCCAGGGTAAAACCCCACAAAGGGGAAAACCCAAACAATCCTTCTCTTATAGAATCAAATCAAAATAAGATATACAAAACCCATTATTACCACAAATAACTCAAATCAGTCGTCCTCAAAGTCTCCTCCAACAAGTCAAAGTCAACAAAATTCAATGTTGGTCAAACTCTTTTGAAATCTAGTCAAATCACAAAAAACCTCAGACATGCAGTGCAGGCCAAATTTTGGTGTTGTAGCAGCCTAAAAGTTCCATATAATTTTTTCACGTGTGAGCATAATTAGGGAAGAAAACACAATTTTTATCTCTCCTTCAACTTTCTTCTCTCTCCTGTGACTTCAACTGGTTTTTCTTCTTATTCTTGCACAAAAATTGATGTGATGATTTGAGTGTTGAATGAGGTCGCGTTGACTTGTATTTATAATTGTCCAAGAGGGTTGAATGGTTGTCACACAAGCCGAACTGCCTTAGGTTGATCAACTTGGTCTTGCGTTGATTATTTGACTCAAAATAAAAATCTATTTTTCTATTCTTTAAAAAAGTCTAAATGGGACTTAAATAGATTTCTTTTGACTCATAATAAATTCTCTTTGACTCTTTTGACTCTATAATAATGAAGAAAATACTTTGACCCAAAATAAAGTTAAAATAATAAATATTTCAATGATAAAATTTACATTTTATTACATTATGAATACTGACACTAGTTACATTTTTCAACACTCCTTCTTAACTAGGGAGGTATTCATAATGAAACAACAAGATACTCTCAAGTTGAAACATTCATATAAGAAAGGATCTAGATTGATAAGAATCAATGTTGATTTACATCATCATAGCGAGAATTGTCAAAATAGCAATGCCTTGACTAACAAGCTCTATTTCTCCATTAGATCATAGTGCAATGTTGGAAGGCATAAAATTTGTACACCACCACTCTCAGGTACATGCCCCACCCTGGTGTTCCTAAGGTATGACCTAACAGGACCATTTCCTAATCCAAGGAAAATTACGTCCTACGGACCATTCTATACCAAGTCCATGTATTCAACTTACGATGTTAATCCTATTCAATCACAATACATGACTTAAGAATGTATGTCCCTGATGCTTATCCAATCTGCCATTATCTAAACAAGTGCCTTTACTAGGCTTATAATACATGACACATGGAGAATACAGTGTCCATCCTCACTCCCTCTCAACCAGGGAGGAGATTCTCACTCCCCTTTAAACACTGAGAAATAACCACAAGCCAAGACTTATCAAAATAACCATCCATGGTCATAAAAAGAAACTCATCAATGCATCGACTATCTACTTCATCAATGGAGACAAATTGTTGCTTCGCGACTTCATCCTGCATCATGTCAGGAATCATAAAGCACTTCGACCCTCATAGTTCTTTGTCAATATTCACATAGCCTTGATCAATATCAAAATCAAATATATCATGTCATCAAGTAGTTCATCAAACATTCTACTTCACAACTGACTGTACCAATCGCCACATCTTTTTCCTTTATGGTGCTCAGGAATCTGCTAGGTATCCTTCTAGGAACCCATACCATATCTCAATCATCAATAGTATCTCTTCTTATTAGCATTGCTAAACTAATCGATTTTACTACAAATTCCAAGTTAGAAGTTCCTTCACTTCTAATTCATCTTCCTGCTTCCTCTGAAGTCACTATCACTACCTTTGGTTCATGAATCCTTCTTTCCTAAGATCTTGTTTAATCATAAGACTTCTTCAAAATATTGGAGTATTCATCTAACAGAGGAAATCATCTTTACTTCATCCTTTTTCCTCTTACTGGGAGAACCATTAAACTGCACTTCCTTACTACAATCATATCCTTTCAAGAGATTGTATTGAATAAGTAGCGATAAAAAACAGTAATGTCATCATATTTGTGCCAAAAGTGTGTTCAAAATTTGAACCAATAATTTGTTGGATCAAAAACTCTTCAATGATGTTCCATAAACTTGTAGATCGTCAACCAACCTTCTCAGAAGAATTTTGATAGTAAGCACCCTTTAATTTTCTTCCCAACCATCTAGAAGTAATACTTCTAATTAACATATATCATGTTTTATTTCCAACTCCCTCTAAAGATTATATCTCTAATCCATGAGTTCCCTTTTAGATATCTGATTATAAAACCTCCTATGAGATTCCTTCTTTATAAAATAAACCTTTTGAAGTAAGTGAATTTCTTCCTCATTTGATTGATACTTCTTTCAAATCTAGATTTCATACAATAAATTGTCTTGAAGTGTATAAGTTGTATGCTCCTTGTAGAATAATTTTGCTTCTTCCTCCTGTTTTTTTCATTTAGTTAATTTTCTTCTGAGATACCTTATTGTATGAAGACATATTTACTACTACTTGAAAACATATATCAAGCTGCATATTGACTTTAACTTTGCTTATTGTCTTGCTTATATTGTTAACTTGTATTCCTTGCTAAATGATATGATGATTATTTCTAAATCTTCATGATGAAATCATCTTAATTGTGACTGTGATTGTAGAATATTGTGACTATGGAATACTGTGTAGACAACTTTTGATGACTTCTATCACTTCAAAACTATATGCTCCTTATTAAACTAGACCTTCATGACTTCAAATTTGTGAATCCCAAAAATATTTTATCCCTGAAATATAAATACCACTGCTACTCAAGCTGTCATCTTCTAATAAGAAATGAAAAACAAACTTTCTTGCAAACCTAGTACTTGCTAAAAAATTTAATAGTAGATATCCTTATTGTCTTCACTCTTGGGTTTCTTATCAACTTCTTCATCTTTTGTTGCATGTGCTTCATCTCTTTCCTTCATTTTGTTGCTTCTATTATCCTTGGATTCGTTTGGATAGTCTCTTTTTATGTGTTCATATTCATGGAAACCAAAACATTTAACATTAGACATATCTCTATTTCCATGAGACTTCTTGTTGATGTTGTATTTGTGATGAGATCCAAATCTTCCAAATTTCCCAAACTTCTTCTTTGATTTAGCAATAAATGCTTGAGAATTTTTGTTATGGGGTTTAGTATCATCTTTTGCCTCTAATGTTGTTTTTTCTAGAACACATAAACTGAACCCAAAGTTATTCAAAATATGGAGTGCCTTTTCTTGCATAGATTCTTCTTGCAAAAATATTTCAAGCTAGATGTAGAGCATTGAGTACGAAAGTGATCAATTTAGAATCAGAGATGATTTCTCCAAGTCCTTGAAGTTGATATTTTATTTTTTATATTTTCACAAAATATGAAGCCACATATTCGTCTTTTGACATTCTTATTCCATAGATTTGATTCCTTAGAGATATTTTATGACCAGTAGTATTGACAAAATGTAGTTTGACCAAATTTATCATAGAATTCTTTGGATGTGGAAAAATATGAAACAAAAGAGATGAGGTGATCTTTTATAGAATCAAAGAGAATTCTTTGAGCTTTGATTTATACCACGTTGTACTTGGCCATTTATTGAGCATCATGTTTGTCTTGTATTGGAACAGAGCCTTCACTTTCTTTGAGAAATAGATCAATTCTCTTCTTCTAAGCCTTATAGTTAGAAGCTCCATAAAGATTGTTGATTTCTTTACACATAGATTCCATTTGGCTCAGAGGGTTAGACATGGAGTATAGTAGAGTACTTACTTGTCAAAGAAGGAGAATTTATGGTAAGAGTATTTTCAAGAATGTTGATGAGAGGACAAGAGTGTTGATGAGTGAGTGAGAATTTGATGATTTTTCCAAAATCCTTCAATAATGTCCTTAAGAGAGATGGCTAATATGAGGATGTTTTCAAAAAAAATATCTCCAAGCCTTCTTTCGTTGGAGAGATGAATATTGCAATAGTGTTTTCAAATATGCCAACAACTAGTGATCTTCGAGTTGCCTTCCCTTCACGTTAGCTCTAATACCATGTTGAGAAACCAAGTGCTAGAAGAAAATGATTGATTTCTCTTAACTTGGTAAGTACTTGTGAATGTTTGTTGGCTTCTTATTACTTATATTATCTTCTTCATCAAGTAATTAAACAAATGTAAACAAAAACATGAAGATCGCAAAGAGACGAAGAACACAAGAAGTTATGCTCCAAGTTAAGACAAAACCCCACAAAGGGGGAAACCTAAACAACCTTTCTCTAATAGAATCGGATCAAAATGAGATATCCAAGATTGAAGACAGAGACCAAGACTGCCACAAAGAACTCAAATCATCCCTCCTCCAAGTCTTCTTCAACAAGTCAAAGCCAACAAAATTCAATGTTGGATAAATCCTTCTAAAATATGGTCAAATCACAAAAAATATAAAACCTGCAGTGGAGGTTGAATTTCAACCTTGCATTAGCCTCTGAAATTTGCAAAATTTTCACACGTATGAGTAGAATTGGTGCAGAAAACATGATTTTTCTCTCCCATTTGACTTTCTTCTCTCTCCTTTGACTTCGATTGGATTTTATTGTTCTTGCATAAAAATCAGTGTAATGAGTTAAGTGATGAATTAGGTCAAGTTGACTTGTATTTATAGTTTTCTAGGAGGTTCAAATGGCTGCCACACAAGATGGATTGTGCAAGGAGGGCCAACCTAGTCTTTTGTTGGCTATTTGACTCAAAATAAAAATGTATTTTTCTTTTCTTTCAAAAATTCTAAATGGGACTTGACTTAGATAGATTTATTTTAACTCATAATAACTTATCTTTTAATCTTTTGACTCTATAAGCATGAATAACATGCTTTGACCAAAGATAAAATAATAATAATAAATATGAAAATGATAAAATTTACATTTTATTACATTATGAAGACCGACACTAGTTACATTTTTCAACACTTCTAAGAGAATTTTATAGAAGGCATTACATAAGTGTATTGGTCTAAATATAGCAAAAGCGGAGGGATTGACATATTTGGGGATCAATGCTAGAAAGGTAGAGTTGGTCCCTTCCCCAACTTGTTTCTTCTTTCGTGTCCATTCCAACACTCTACATAAGTCATATTTTATTAGGTGCCAAAAATATTTGTAAAATGCATATTAAATCCATCTGGCCTAGGTGGCTTATCTGATCCCAAGCTCCATACTGCTACCATGACCTCATTTTCCTCTATGGGTTTGCAGAATACATCATTGTCTTCTTTAGTTTATCCTTCGAGAACAATAAAACTCAATGTTTAGCCAAAGGCATATGAAGCTAGCTCCTGAGATTTAGTTCCTGGAAGTGATGCCCAAGATGAAGTCCTTCCATAAAAATATTCTCCATCAAAAGTTGCTAAGAGATTGAAGATTGGACTCTACTTTGTTTCTTAGTGGACCCTTGATTGGAATCTGGATTAGGGGCAAAAATTAGCTCAAAAATAAAAGTGCTTGAAATTGTTCTAAACTTGAACAATCGTGTCCATCTCAGCAAAATGATCCCGACACAACTTGTTTTGTTCAAAATGGAGTTCATATGAGGAAGATAGAGCCATTGACCGCTTTGCTAAACAAAAGAAATTTTTGCAAAAAGAAATGCCCAGACATTGCATAGTCAGCAGTCCGCATTGCTGACGTGCCAAGTGACTGGGTAGGGTCAACCTCAATCAATGCTTAATCAGGTTATGACAAATTTCAGGCTGTGGTTGGTTATTATATTTGGTGCGTTGGAAATTTATTATTGGTTTGAAGGTGGTCTAATGAGGAGAGGACAAGTGGCAAGCTCGGAGGCTGCCACGTGTCCCTCCCCAAAGGACCAGTTATGGCGCGCATCAAAATTTTTATGGAGGTGTTGGGGTTCAACCTCGTGACATCCTCTACATAGTCCACAGTTTTTAACCATCTCTTCTACCATTGTGTCTTAACCATAATAATCTATCGCATTTAATAGTTATGTGGTTGGGGGTTAGGAGGGCCAGCCCTCCCATGTGATTGCTCTGGCGGTTATGGTTACCACACAAGCGCAAACATAAACCACGATGATTAATTCCATTCATGTGAGTGCACCAACCCACGGCGGTCACGGTTACAGTTAACCTCAACGCCAACATAAACCATGAAACCACAACAATTAATGTCTCCATGTGAACACCATAACACTAACCATAACCGCTACAGCAAACCATAAATGCTTGCCTATACCATGGCATTATCCACCACCATATGAGCACTTAAGGGAGGCCACCAACGTTAAGGTTAACAGTTAAGTCTAACTGCAACATTTTATGCCACAACATGTGAACACTCTGCTTAAGCCACCTATAGTTATGTTAACTAATTGTGTGATTAGCGCTAGTTAATCCCAGATTATTGTTAATTAAACCACAATAAAATTCAATTAAACTCCAGTTTAATTTGGTGGTCCACCAATTTCGGCACTAGCTCCAAAATTAGTGGGACTAACTGGAGTTCCTACAGTTTTAGTGGAGGTTTTCTAGGGGAAAACAGTTTGGAGCATAACTGGAGAACATTTTGACAAAATTGAGCTCAAGAAAAGGTGTCCTAGCTAATTTGGACATTTTGAATACAATGGAATAGGTTGTAAAGGCAGAGAGGCACTTATGTATTTGATTTTTCCACGTTGAAGTTTAAGGAAGCCCAGGGCCACCAGGAGAGGAGGTCAAGCCTAGATCAACTGTAGTTTATTTGCAGAGTTTGGAGAGTCATATTTGGGGTTTCTGGATGCTCTGAGTCCATTGAAGTAGGTTTTAGGAGTTGTAGATAATTGTAAACTATACGTTTTTCCATTTTGAGCAAATATAGAGGCCCAATCTATGGAAGCTGGGCCAAGGAGATGTAGCCCAGGAGGGGTGAACTTCCTTATCAAAACACTGTGTTAAGTGTTTATCTTGATGGTTTGTTGTACATTTACTTGCTATTGTTCAACACTTATCTTTCATGTTGTTCTTCTCATGATTCTAACATTAAACTTGACATAAATTTACCTGTTTTGATTCACAAACACCATAAGAGAGCCATGCACTTGAAGCAATTGACAAGCATTTGTCTATAAATATGATGTTGAAATTAGCACAACGAAACTAACATTCAACAATAGATCAAGTTGGTATCAGAGAAAAGGTTATTTTATTGATTGCTTGATTTTTGTTCAAGTAGGGTTTATATGGTTGCAGATTTGTGAAGCTTTTTGATGCATTACAAGTGTGATGGCAGCTTCAACAAGTGATGTTTCTAATCCATATTCCTTAGCAATATTCTTTGATGAAGAGATGTTGCAAGAGCTTATCATCATGAGAGATATGGGGAAAGAGTTGTATGAGAACACTATACTTCAAGAGCATTTGATGGCCATGAAGGAGGAGAAGCAAGAACTTCTTGAAAAGATGCATGAGATTGAGATTCAACTCCATGATGTCAAGGAAACCCTAGCCAAATATTACAAGAAAAGGAGGTATGAAATTCAAATGTATCTTCAATTTCCTCTCAAAATGAAAGTTTGGGTGCTTTTGAAAGACACACTAGAGGAATAGGGTCCAAATTATTGATGAATATGGGATATGAAGGTAAAGGGTTAGGCAAACATACACAAGGCATAGTTGAGCCAATTGTTGTTGAGGAAAGGCCTAGGTATTTGGGTCTTGGTTATGGACAACATGATGGAGAATTCTCCAAAGCCAAGGAGGCATATGAAGGTGTTTCAAGAAGGAATTTAATTACATGTTAATTACCTCAAGCTTGTGAAGTTTGTGTTCATGAGGAATGAAAAGGTTTTATACCCAATTTGCAAGTAGGTGATCATAAGAATGCAACTAGTGGAAATGGAAAACAATAGGATGTTGAAAGCTCTAAGGTCATTGAAACCATTGTTGGTATTCTAAAGATAGCCACTACCTCATCAAATTCACCTCCTCAGGAAGGTGACAAAGGTGAATGTGCAAGGTATAAATATTCCTTTAATCAAGTTTCTTTTGATTATGATAAATATGGTAACTCATCACATAAGATTTGGAGAGATTTTACATGTTCATTTTGTGGTTTGAATAACCATATTGTTTCGAGGTGTTGGAAGAGGATAGCCATACATAGGAAAGTTTCAAAACAAAAGAGACAGAAAGCCAAAGTTCCATTGGGTAATGGAGGCTATGTTGAAAAGAAGTTTCAATTATTTTGCACTCATTGCCATAAGTAGGGTCATCTTGTAGACAAATGTTGGAATTTGCATCCAACAAGTCATCCATGATAGTTGAAGAAGGTGGAGAGAGATTTTGAAAAAATGGAAAAGAGGATTCCTTAATTGATGTGGGTCATGATGATACACATGATGAAGTGCAGTTGAAAGAAGCGTCATTGAAATGGTTTGGAAAGAGATGGCTTGATTTCTTAACCAATTGAGGCCTTGCATTTCTTTTGATAATTGATGCAAATCTTTCCTTAGGGATGCATTTCCTTATTGATGCATTTCTTTTCTCTTGAAATTATGATGCATATTGCATGAAGCAAGATGTTCGAAAGTAGAGTTATGTTGATCCAGATTTAAATAGGAATGCAACATTACAGAGATAACCATAAGCACAAAGATGCAACAGAAATAATACTTCATTTCATTAATGTAAAATACTGAAATATGCTTACAAACAGAAATGGAAATAAACCAGCTAGGGCGATGGTAGCTTATCTCTAAGAAGAGATGTGGCAGCTACATGCCTTTGAACTACCTTACAATAAGGCTCAAAGGCCTTTTTATTATTGAACAATAAGACCAAACCCTAAACAACCAAAACCCTAACCCGAGGGGATGTAACACCAAGAGTTTATGGGCCTTGTTGGGGTGAGTTGGTTAGCCAACTTCTCAGGGTCGTCACTTGGTCATATTATCTCCGTTTGACGTGCATGATAACCCGTTGGAAAGATCTCTCCAAGTACTACGATGGAAAATATGATTTTAGATAATAATAAAAAAATCGACGGTAGTAGATTTCCAAAAAAACATTGTTTAAGGCCTCAAAATGGCTCCGGAAGTTTAGGACCCAAAAAATTACTAAAAATAGTAAATTGTGCTACAATTAAGGAAACTAAAAAACTGAAAGAAGAAATGGTGGGGGCCCAAGTGGAATTGGTGGGTGGCCACCAATATCCACTTGGATCATTCCTTCCCCCTTAGGAAGAAATGGTCCCCATTGCGTTGAGTTCCTCCATGAGATGAGGAAACTTCTGTTGATCTTGGTCCTCGGTGAGCCACTTGCCCTGGTGAAGGAGTTGGCCTGCTTTGACAACTCGATATAATTGGATATTCTACTAGCGAGTGTGCTTGATCTGTGTGTCCATGATCTGATCAGTTGCATCTTGTTCCATGCAATCTGGATTTAACTTTGTGGGTGTGAGCTGTTCTGCAATGTTAGATGTGTCTAGTAATGATGGAAAGTATGGCCGAAGGCGGTCCACATTGAACACTGGGTGTAGGCCAAGGAATGGGGGAATGCTGAGCTCAAATTCATTGTCTCCCATAGCCTTGGTAATGTTGTAAGGACCATATTGGAGTGGTCTGAGTTTTCGATGGGCTCGGGTAAGCTGTTCCTTTTGCAAATGCAACCAAACTTTGTCGCCCACTTGAAACTTGTGTGGCACTCGATGTTGATCATGTCACTACTTGTACTTCACATTTGATTTCTCTAGAATGTCATGGACCTGCTGGCGAATATGTTGGATGTGCTCAATGAAGTTGTTTGCCTTATCTGTTTCGGACTGTACATGAGCCGAATTTGTGTGAGTAGCTGCAAATGGCATGGCCACATCAATGGGACATAGTGGATGGAATCCCAAGCCCACCTGAAAAGGGTTGTGGCTAGTCGAGTTGTGGAGAGCCCAGTTGTAGCTGTGTTGAAGATATGGGAGGCTCTCGTCCCATGTGTGTGGAAGCTTTGAGTTGTACATGCGTAGAATGTGTACGATCATCCTGTTGACAACCTCTGTCTGGCCATCAGTTTGAGGATGGAAGGCTATGAACTTAGTGAGTTTGGTGTCCAACATCGACCAGAGACTGGACCAAAATGTACT
>APFE030755148.1:44090-75304 GCA_000404065.3 Pinus taeda
TCGCTTCCACAAGTATGGTTGTCCTAATAATATATCACAAACTTCAAGGGGAGCAATGTCACACAATACCTCATCCGTCAAGGGCTTGATGTTGTATGGAAGGCGACACTGTTGGCTCATGCGAAGATCCCGTCCTTGGTGAAGCCACCTGATGGTGTATGATTTTGGTTTTGTTATGGTTGATAATCCTAGCCACTTCATGAACTCTACCAAAATGACGTTCTTTTGGCTCCCACTGTCGAGAATGAACTGTAGCGGGGAGCCCTTTACCCACATATGGGAGTGGAAGAGATGCTCCTCCTCCTCTAGATCTTCGAGTTCCTCCATCTGGATCTTTGTGGTGGAAACGGTGGCATTGGGCGAGTTCCTCCATCTGGATCTTTGTGGTGGAAACGGTGGCATTGGCCCAACACTCACTTGTGTTGTGAGTGGAGCTCTTATGGAACTCACACCACTTTCCTGTGTCCTTTTTCAGCTTCACGGCATTGTTCTTTACTTGCAGCTTTGGCGGGTTGTCTTGGGCCACCCCACCTTGGCTTTGTCCTTTGTTTCTGTGGTTTGGGGGAACCTTTCCCTTGCTTCGGATTTGCAGATCCAAAGTCTCGCTTCTTCTGTTTAAACTTTTGCTCAACCTTAACGGCATATTAGTATGTCGTGCCGAGTGAGGAGATGTTTAGGAATTCTATTTCTTTCTAGATGTACTTGTGCAGGCAATCACAGTATTTGAGTACCAAATGCTGCTCTGAATCCTTGATACCCAACTTTGTGCAAAGGGTATGGAAAATATTGGTAAAATTCAGCACGTCTTGGTCCCTTCCTTATCGCAGCGTGGTCCACTTTATGTATTGATCCTCGTAGCTTCCGACAGGGTAAAACTTCTCCTTGATGGCATCCTAGCATGAATTCCAAGTGGGTCCGATTGAAAATAGTGAGCCTGTACTTTCATCCTTCTGCTCGTAATAGGTTTCCCACCAATCCTTGACGTGGGGGGATGCTTTAATAAGGGCGAAAATAATATTTTCCTGACTAGAAAAATCATGAACAAAAAATAACCCTCTAGCAGATTTAACCATTTATCAATGGCATCTACATATATCTGACCCTCGAATATGGGGATTTCAAAATTAACTTGTACCTTAAACGGTGTGGCATTTCCAGAGTAGCTGTTGAAAGTCGATGCATCACCCCTGGGTAGCCGTTGAAGGATCTGGGCAAAGTTTTCCATCATTGCATTCCTTTGTCGCTCAAGGGCTTATTCAAGCAAGATTTTGATAGGATCTCCTGCCCCCTCATCTTTCTTTTCATCTGCCATGGGAGGCCATCGGGATTTGCGAGGTTTGTCTTGTAAAGGTTGGACCAGTTCAAGCCCTAACTCCTTATATCTCGGCCTCGTTGGGGACATGCAAAGAAAAACACGTTCGGTGTACGAATATTAAAACAAGTTATGCAGATATGTATGAATATGTGAAATGAATATGTATGAATATGACAAAAACTAGTTCCGTGAATATGTGAAAAGGATAAGAAAGTATATTTATATCACATACTATTTTATTTGTTAAATTAATAAAAATTTATGTGAAAAGATAAAGTACAACAACTATATACTGATTAAATTAATAGGAATCCAACAATTTTGAGTACACATTTCACTAGTATATTTATATATACACTAATCCATATTTAAATAGGAATCCAACAATTTTGAGTACACATTTCACTAGTATTATAATTTATATAAAAATCATATAGAGGAAATTTAATAAGACCATCTACTTAAACTCTATATATGAATCGTATGGAGGGAATTCAATTGGACCATTTACTTATAATAATTATAGATCCATCCTGGAGGAAATTAATAAGACCATCTACTTACAGTCTATATATGAATCATATGGAGGGAATTCAATTAGACCATTTACTTATAACGATTATAGATCCATCTTAAGTACGAATCTAACACGATCTGACAGGGATCAAATCTCTTCACATTCAAACCTCTTTTGGAGTGCAAAATTTGATAAAAGAATTGCATCCCTCTTTTTTTCAATTGAAGAAATCGTGCCTTGAGCAGCTTATAAGAATGCATAGTCCTTCCCGAGATTGGACCACAAGACCTGTGAGACCAAACCTCCCCACCTTGGACCACCTCCCTCTTATCCCTTGATAGACCTCAATGAATCTATAGTAGTAGTTCTATGTGTGTGTGTGTAAGTTTTCATTGTTTAAATTGTATTTTTTAATATTATGTAGAGTATATAAATTACACTTGTAAGTCAAAATTGTTGGATTTTAGGGAAAATTGACAAAAAAAAAAAGAAAAAAAGATATACCTAACAAATGAACAAAATGTAAAAAAAAGTAAGTCTGCTTTAAACATTTTAACAATAAAACTTATTTTTTTCAATTGTTTTATATGATATATACATAAAAAAATTTAAACAGTGTATAATATATTCATAGTTGGCATTAAAATATTTTACATAAAATTTTATTTATGGACTATATTATCCACATTATTTTTTTTTGTTAATATAATTCTAAGTATTCATCAATATTACTTAATTGTGCATATTAAAATATTTTATTAGTTAATCAAATTGAAATTTGTTTTTATTATGAATATTTTTAAATGTCAGGGGTGGTAGAAGCGAGAGGGGTTATTTGTAGCCCCGAAGAACAAAAGATTTGCAGCTTCACTTGGGGCTTAAGAACAACAACAAACAACCAGGTTGAATTTTGGGCACTTTATAAAGGATTAGACATTGCCATCAAAAATAAATAAATTAATTAAAAGTCCTAGGAGATTATATAGTCATTATCAGACAAATATCCAAGGTGGTATGAGGTAGCTTCTCTAGTCTCCCTTCAATCATTCATAGGATAGCCCTGCAAATCTCAAAATTCGAAGAAATTACCCTCCAACATATCCTTAGAAATTTAAATGACGAGGTGAACAATCTTGCCAAGCTAGGCTTGCAGCTTGAGCAATTAATTATCGAATTTCAGGATGTTGTAAGGTCTATGGCTCTAATCTCGTGATTGCAAATTAAATTAATAAGAAAAATAGGGAGTTTGCTTAATAGAAGCTCATGATAATTGGAATAATAGGAATAAATCACGAGCACCATGTGGAATTCCATTTCCCTAGCATTATTTTCTTAAACAAACATCCGTGTGGTTGGCATGATCTCGACACATTGCATCTCTTACAAGGAGGTGATAACAAGTGGTTTAAAAGGTATGGAGGATGGTTGTATTTTAATGTGAATCATACTCTCCACTTGATGTTGAGGATTTGTTTGAATTTTCTTGATGCCATGAAAAATAATGCTCCAGAGTGGTCCCACTCTGTAAAGATTAATTACATGGTAGGGGAGGATGATGGGAGATATCGCTTATGAGTTGAATTAATGTTCTTTCTCAGGGATAGTCACCTTCAATGAGCACGTGAAATAATAAATTGGATGGATATTGATGTATTCACTACCTTTACTTCTTGCCCTTTGTGCTTAGTTTCTATGTTAAGGAATTAGGTAGTTGATATGGTTGACATGGAAAGCCAAGACGCAGAAGAGGAATTGACCCACAAGAAGAAGTTTGTGTAGAGGTTGTTTTAAGTTCTGATGAGAACGTATGAATTGGTCTACAAGAGGTTGGAGTTTGTGGAGCAGGAAAGGGATGAGAGATCCAAGCTCATGGACCACAAATTCGAGTGGCTATAAGCACAAATGGAGAGGAATCTCAACGGTATTGATATGGAGATTCTCTTATTGAAGACTCAATCATGTGAAGTTGCTTAGAACACTGAGGATGATGACTTGCAGGGATTCTCTGACCAAAAAATGGACTTTCAAAAATCTAGCATTGAAGGAGTGTCACTTGGTGAAGGTCAGGTTCGTGGTAAAGAGGTATCAAGGAACAAGTCGAAAGTAGGCCCGTCTCGGGTACCCTAGTTAAATATGTATTATGTATTGTAAATTTGACTTATTTTTGGGTCATTTTTGTAAATTTTATGGGTATTATCCTTGTGCAAAATCATAGCGTAAAATCCCGTAGAGGAAAGAAAAATTTGTTGTGGTTGTACTGGAATGTTGAAGTAGCAAAAGTAACAAAGGCATGTAAATGGTTTTGGCCATGAAAACCAAACTTTTTAATATAAATGATAGTCATTTTGTTTAAAATATATATATTTTTAAATGTCACATATTAATTTTATATTAATAATTGAATGAATTACACCTCTCCCTCTTATTATTTTTGTTAGGAAGTGCTTGATATATATATATTTTTTTCATTTGTTAACTTTCAATTAATTTTTTTTTCTTTGAACATGTAGATTTTTATTGTAGACTCTACATATTATGTGATATGTTAAAACACAAGATAAGAATCTACTCTACTCTTGAGCATAAACCAAAATTGATCGATGAAAACAATAAAAAAAAGCAAGAATTTCAATTGCACATAACACAATATTTCTCTGGGGAAAGCAACAGCTAAAAACCCTGATTATCTATATTTCATTAACCAGAAGATCTAAGAAGAAAATACAATTCTTGTTCAAACAAAACAATTCTTGCCCTAGTACAATTTAACTCTTTGCCTCACAAGCCAACTCAAGCCAACACTTAGCCAATTCTTTTGCCTGCCAAACCCCTACTTTCTTGTGTAATTTCTGAGAGACTTAGCTTGTATTTAATTGGGAAATCCACTCTCCATAACTGCGCAATCCATCCATAGGTCCTCAACTGATTGCATGCACCATCTATACAACTTGGAAAATTATACAACTTATAGTACATTGTCTCTGAACTCTAATATCAACTGGGTCTTCCTCTGAACTGACATGCATGACTTATTTATGAGTGAATATTTAGTTAACTGGTGTGGCACTGAGCATGACTGGTGCACTTCCCCACTACTAGTCTCCTACTAGTTCCTCCAACAACTATAACTAGTTTAATGTACTATAAATGAGTTATCTAATTACAAATCAAAAGAAATCAACATGGGCCCCTAAAATTTAGGGATCACTCTATATGACTCTAAATAGACTTCTAACTCGAATTTCCTAAGTCAATTAAGTCAATTTAACTTAATTAACTATTACAAGTTGCTATGAGAATAGAATTTCGATTTAATTCAAGGACAAATTAAATTGGATTTTCTTGTTGTTATTTTTAACACTTCCTCTCAACAAGAAAGGGATTATTTGCTACTCCGATCCTGCCTCTGTGAAAATCAAATTTTTATCTTGACAATGTCTTTGTCAAAATATTTACATCCTGCTGTTCTGTGGGAATGTACTCCAACTACATAATTCTCCTCTGCACAAAATATCGAAGATGATGATACCAGATATCAATATGCTCGGACTAATAATGAAAAAGTAGATTTTTAGAGAGTTTGATACAACTATGATTATCACAGTAAAACACAATTGGATCCATCTGTTGAAAAAACACACCAAAAAGGATCTTCCTCATCTAGATAGCCTCACAAGTTGCTTGACTAGAATCCATGTACTTTACTTCTTTTTAACTGAGTGCAACTGATCTTTGTTTCTTGTTGTACCAAGAAACAGTTTCTAACCCAATACTGAAGATCACACCTAATTTTCTCTTCTTGTCAGATGGACTCCCTGTCCAATCTGTGTTGGTGAAGCCTTGAAGCTTCACTCCCTTTATCAGTTTGTACCATAAACCATACAGAGTAGTGCCATTGAGGTATCTCAACACATGTTTAGTTGCCTTCCAATATAGCTTGGTTGTCTTAACCATCAGTTGACTAAATTGGTTAACTTCATAACACATGTATGGTCATGTGTTCACCAAATACATGAGTGAACACACAAGCTGCCTGTAAATAGTAGTCTCCACTACTTCACCAGAAGTAGTATCCTCCTACTTGCTAGATGTCTCCATTGGTTTACTAATCTCCATGTGGAAACTTTCGAGTATCTCGTTGGCATATTTTCCCTAAGAGACAAAAATTTCCTCATCACCTTGCCATACTTCCATACCCAGAAAGTAGTGCATGAGCCCCAAGTCCTTCATTTCGAACTCTTTTGCAAGATCCTCTTTACAAGACTTGATCAACTTATGATCGCCTGTCAGAATCAAATCATCGACATCTAAAATAATAATCAACAATTTACGTTCAACCATAATATGGTAAAGGCTTTCATTTGCTTCACTTTTGGTGAAGCCCAACCCAGTGAAGTAGCTAGCGATATTGGTGTACCAAGCATGCGGTGCTTGCTTCAGCACATACAATGCTCGCTTGAGTCAGAACACATGTGACTCTATAATAAAGGTCTCAAATCCTTCAGGTTGCTTAGTATATACCTCTTCCTCAATCATGTCGTTGAGGAATGTTGTCTTTACATCCATCTGATGTATGTTCCATCCCATATATGCTGACATTGCAAGAATGGACCTTATTGATGAGTACCTTGCAATAGGAGCAAAAGTATCATCCTAATCAATCCCCTCCAACTGATAAAAACCTATGGCCACAAACCTGGCCTTGTGTTTCTCCACACTACCATCCACTACTTTCTTTACATTGTAAATCCATCAGGAACTCACCACTAACTTATCTGCCAGTCTTGGGAACATGTCCAAAACACAGTTCCTGACAATGGATTCAAATTCCTCAACCATGGCATCAACCCAAATTGGTTTTTGCATTGCTTCCTAAAAATAGGATGGCTTGGTCTCTACACATCCACTCATCAGAGCCATGTAGCCAATGTACCTCTTTAGTGACCTTCTCTATCTCCATTGTGATGTGGATATTCCCACATTCTCTCTAGCATCATGCAATAACATGTCAGCCTCTCTTGTGTGCTTTCTCCCATCTCTAGAAGAATCTACATGAGTGGGTGTCTCCACTCCCTGATCCTCGGCATGTCGTTGATCCACATCATCCTGAGGTTCCTCCTTAGGAGCTAGAAGCTCCTCAACTACATGTAGTTGTATCTCCCTCTCAAGGGAACATCTCATGGCCTTCTCTTCATTAAATTTTACATCCCTGCGAACCACTGCCATCCTGTTGGTCAGCAGGTACACCCGATAGGTGTGAGGTGTATCACTGTACCCCACGAATATCCCCATCTCTGTTGTTGGCTCAAACTTCTTGCGTGCATCTTTCATTGCATGGCAGTAGACTGATGAACCAAAAATCCTGAAGCGTCCAACATCTCGTTTCTTCCCTAAAAAAGCCTCTTCAAGTGTATTGATCCCAAGAATTTGATGAGAGATTTTGTTCTGCAAATAAACAGTTGTGTTGCATGCCTCAGCCCACAAGTGTAGTGGTAGGCCCTGATCATGCAACATCGCCCATGCCGCTCCTACTATGCTTCTATTTTTTCTTTCAACCACCCCCATCTGTTGTGGGTTATGAGGTGTTATCAACTCTCATCGAATGCCTTCTTCTGCACATAAGTTTTTAAACTTGTTTGACACATACTCTACATTGTTATCACTCCTAAGAGCTTTAATATTCCTTCCAGTATCTTTCTCAACCAATGCTTTAAATTCACAAAACTTTTCAAAACACTGATATTTCTTCTACATGAAGAAGATCCAACATTTACAAGAAAAATCACAAAAAATATAACATAATACTTGTGCTTGGTTTTGGATGTTGTTGAGAACGGTCCACATACATTTGAGTGAACTCGATCGAGGATCGCCTGTGCTTGATTGTCTTTTTCATGAAAGGAAGATTTGGTGTATTTTCCCAAGGTACACCATTTTCATGTGTCAACCTACTCTATGATCTTCAAATCGCCATGGTGCAAGTTACGCAACCTCCTGTTCCACAAATCATCGATTTCTTGTCTCTGCACCTTATCTACTTTCATGCTTAAGGAAGCACAATATTCCACGTCCAACTTGTAGATATTTTTCACTCGAACCCCTATCCTCTTCACCTTTCTTATGGCTATGTGACAAAGGAATTCCTTTCCCTTACTAAATATTACATCATAGCCTCTATTCTCCAACATGGAAACAGATACCAAGTTCTTCTTCAAACCAGGAACACACATAAAATCTCGCAAAGTGAGGGGAGAACCTAACTCCATTTGAAAGGTAATTGTACCAATCCCGGTAGCGCTGTACCTCCCATCATCACCCATCTCGATATGCATATGGATATCCTTGTCCTCCAAGTTACTATTCATGTGGAAAGAAGCTCCCCTGTCCAGGTACCATACACTACCCATCATCGATGACACCATACAAGTGATGAGGGTAAAGTCCAGTTCGAATTGTGAGGCAAGGGCCTCACCTATCGCTCCTCCTGAGGGATTCCTAACAGCCTTCTTGAGCAGACACTTTGTGAAAAAATGTCCCATCTCGTGATAGTGAAAGCACTTGACTTTCGACATGTCCTTCTTTTCACTGCCGTGGCAAGAATTTGATTTGGAATGGGATGAATTCCCCTTCCCTTTCTTCTCCTTGCCCGCTAAGGCACATGTATCCTCGTCATTAGCCTTTGATGAGGATTTGTCTCTGGTGTTCCTCCAAATCTCTTCCTATACCAAATCAGACCACAATCACTCTCAATCTGGTAGCTTCTCCCTCCCATTAACTGAGTCTTGGTAACTATGCCATCTCATGGGAAGTTCTAGAAGAGCTAGGCTCACCATATCATCTTCAATAACAGTAATCCCAACACTTCCAAGCTCATCCCGACAATGAGTGAACTTGGTCAAGTGCTTCGGAATTGAGTCGTCATTCTCCATATTAATCTTTCTGAGTTTGTCCTTCAGTGCCAACTTCCTATGGTCTCTGCTATTTTGAAATAGGTCTGTCAATTCCTTCCACATTAAGTATGGAGTTTCCTTACCGTGGAGGCTTGAGACAATCTAGTCTCGAACTCCTTCTAGGATAATCCTTCTCACTATTTCCATACACTTTCTCCATTCAGCCAGATATTTAACATCAGATGTTGGAGGCTTAGGAATGTCATTATCTATGAATTCCTTGAGGCCATTGTCTTCCAACACCGCCTCCATCATGTCCTTCCAAGTTATGTAATTCGAGTTTCCCTCCAATGCATACTCAAGTCTCAGGCCGTAGAATGACATATTGTTGACTTTGAAGTATGAACTTGCAAATTTGATTTCACTTGCACGCCAAAATAAAATTCTCCTCTTCTATAATGGCTTCAACACTGATATCATGTATATTTTTACTGTAGATTCAATAGGTTATGTGATATGCTAAAACACAAGACAAGAATCTACTCTACTCTTTAGCGGAAACCAAAATTGATCGATGAAAACAATAAGAGGAAAAGGAAGAATTTCAATTGTACATAACACAATGTTTCTCTAGGGAAAGAAACTACTAAAAACCCTGACTATCTATATTGCATTAACCAAAAATATAAGAAGAAAATACAATTCTTGTTCAACCTAAATAATTATTGCACTAGTACAATCTAACTCTCTGCCTCACAAGCCGGCTCAAGCTAACACTTAGCCAATTATACTGCTTGCCAAGCCTCTGCTCCTTGCACAATTCCTAGGAGAATTAGCCCATATTTAATTGGGAAATCCACTCTCCATAATTGTGCAATCCATCCATAGGTCCTCAATTGATTGCATGCACCATCTATACAGCTTGGAAAATTATACAAATAATAGTACATTGTCCCTAAATTCTAATCTCAACCGCGTCTTCCTCTAAATTGACATGCATGAGTTACTTATGAGTGAATCTTTAGTTAACTAGTGTGGCATTGAGGATGCATGGATGCACTTCCCCACTACTGGAATCCTACTCATTCCTTCAATAGTTAGAACTAGTTTAACTGCCTATAATTGAGCTATCTAATTATGACTCAAAAGAACTCAACCTGGGCCCCTAAAATTTAGGGATCACTCTACATGACTCTAGATAGACTTCCAAGTCGAATTTCCTACATCAATTAAGTCAATTTAACTTAATTAACTATTACAAGTTTCTATGAGAATAGAATTTCGATTTAATTTACAATTTAATTCAAGGACAAATTAAATTGGAATCTTTTGTTGCTAGTTTTAAAAAAACATTGAATACTTTATTATATACAACATTAAAATATTTTATTTTAACATTTTTCTTTCTATATATGGATATATGTCATGTTGATATCAACATCAATTAGTTAACATATAATTGCAGATAGTTTATTTAAATCCCGCGTCAAAATATTTTTGAGAAGTATAAAGGTTTAAGCCATCTTACTACACCATTTTTTTATCTTTTAATTACTTATATTTTTTTAATTTTACTATGCAATTATATTACTTCACGTGTTGAAATATTTTTGTGAAGCATAAGGTTAAACATATTAATTCATGTGGAGATCAAAGTGGAAAAAAAAAAATAAATAAAATAAATAAATAAAATTAAATATATATATATATATAATATATATATATATATATATATATATATAATTTATATTATATAATATATATATATATAATAAAAATTAAATAAAATAAAATAAAAATAAAAATAAAAATAAAAAATAAAATTAAAATTAATAATTAATAATAATAATAATAATAATATAAATTAAAATTAGAAAATTAGAAAATAATAAAAATACAATAATTATCACATTGGTTTGTAATATCAACAACAAATCAAGTGACCATAATGAGGTTTGGATTTTTGATGTTTTGTTTTTTATTTTAGCTGACATTGCTTTTCTATTTAGAGAATATTTTATTTTTATTTTTAAGGAGAACACATGGAACTCTAAGTTGAACACGGATATAATTACACATCTCCCTCATACTGGGTTATAGAATGCACATCCCAGTACAATCAATATAAAAAACATATGGAGAGAATTTAATAGGACCATTTACTCTTTCATCTCATGGACACCATTCTTCAAATACATTGAAATTGTTTTAGAATGAAACTAGTTTTCTTTTACATGGTAATTGCCTTAATGTTCAAAAATTGCAATGATATTTTAAACAAAATTGCATATTTGTATGAATGTTTGCATTTATTTTTAATTTGGATGCTTTAGTGGATGCTTTAATCACAGATTTATAGGTAGGCCTATTATTTGTTTAAACTTTAGATATGAGAATAATATTGCATAGCATCTAGCTAATATTTTTATTTTTATTTTACTTGGAATGAAAGCATGGGAAACCTAGAGTACTTCCCCACATTTTGTGGATGGTAAATCGGGTAAACGTTAATCATGGGGCCTCACCCCAAGGGTATCGAAGAGATTCAAACCTGTGATCGGAAACAATAATAAAGAACTTCACATATGGCTCTAGACAACTTGAGCTAACCCTTGGGGACTTATATTTTTTATTTATTTATATAAGTTTTTAATAAATATTTTTATTAGGTTATTATCTTTGTGAAAGGTATTTAAAAATTTAAATTATAATTTTTAATGGAACATAAATAAATGATGAACTCATCAACTAATTAAAATTTTGAAATTTGGTAGCATCGAGAGGTACTCTCACGTTCCCTTGGTGTTGGTTATGTGAGAGGAAAATACTCATGGAAGTGATTGTATGAGTGTATGAGCTAAGTGATGGGGATTTGTACCCATAGATTCATGGTATTATGATGACCCATGGTATTTTTACAACCCATCGTATAGATCCATGAACTTATTGTACCTTTTGAAAATGTATAAATTAAAAGCCAATGGGGAGGCTTGAGAAAATTTTTGGAGAGGAGAATAAAGAATGTTTCTTCTTGATTGGTGATCTAATTTGTTGAGGAAACTACAAACCTACAAAGGAATAGTAGGGTACTTTTAATGAATGTGAGTAATTTGGTTCATGAGGCAAATCGATTAATGCAAAGGCTAAAGGACGAGCCAATGAAGGTAGAGGAAGCTAGCCATTGGTTTGAGGGACAAAACCATAGTCAAGGGTGTTGGGAGAGTGTTATATTTTTTCCATGACTAGTCGCATGCGTGTGTGGGGGGGCAGGGTGGAGATAGCCCCCCTTGTTCGTTGCACCAGATGTAGCAGAGGGGTCACAGGGGGGGTGCAGCCCTCCCTGTTGGGGGGTTTCAGGGGGGCAGTAGCTTCCCTTTATGGGTTCCAGGGCAGCACCCAGGGAAAAAAATTGGACCCTATATTAGGTGTGTGGACTTACCTATGGTTTTGTGCATAGGTTTCACACATGGTTTTGGGCATGATGGTTTTCTGCCCGTGGTATTTTGTAGATCCGGTTAAGGGAACTACAGTTATGTTCCAATTCAGGGTTAATGGATTCAGGTTTATGAATGCTTCGACATGTATATATGTGTATTGTAACATTGAAAGGAACGTAATGAAAAATCAATCTAGTAGTCTTGGTTTTGGGATCCAAGGGAAAATATTTGTGTATTTGTTTTGTGTTTCTCACCATTGTATATTTTATGTTTTTAAGAATTCGTTTGCATGTAATTTTTTTACAGGGTTAAAACCTACAAATGGAAGAAGGAATTGTGCCCTAGAGAGGGTTGGTTGACTAATAAGGTAGGTGTGTAGGGGTTGATCCCTAGAAAGTGTAGGAAAAAATGTGATGCAGAAGACATGAAACTGTGTAATAATTTTTTTTATTAATAAATGAATACTTGAATGATGATTACAATCCTTCATGGTGGTGTGCCTATATAGGCATTGACTGGCCACGAAGGTGAATGGACACCACTTTTACCATAACCCTTCCCATAATTAATAAAAAATAATAATTGATTAATAAATAGTTTATTTATTATATTTATATATATTATTTATTTAATTTTCTATGAATTATTTATTCATAATAAAAAGAGGGTTGATTATGTCTTTTTGGTAGCTAGCAGGGGGCTAGTAGCTTAGAGAAAGAAGAACGTAGATAAAAGGTAATGGCCAAGGTCTAGTTAGGGCTTGCCCATAGGTAGGGAAAAGGAGGGTTAAACCCTATGGAAGGTTTGAACATGCGGCTGGGAATAGGTTGCAGTAACGAGTAGTGGGTTGAGGCCTATGTAATGGTAGATAAGGTTTGTTTTAGTCAATTCGTTGTAGAAGGAAGCAGGTCGGGGTTATGAAAGATCTACAAGACCTAGATGAGGGAATATATTTGTGGGTTATGAGGTATTAAGGGTTACAGTTACCCACAGGAAGGTAATAAGTGCATATCGAGGGGTTTGTGTGAGTGTTGTGAGCTATAGGAGCTAGTCACAATAGGATAGACCTATAAACAGGGAATATTGCAAGTGGATTGAGTGTATAAAGAGGGTTTGGAATCCCTAAGGTGCTATAGCAAGGTGGCTATGTGGAAATTCCATTAAAGGAGAAGCTTGACTGAGTGGTTCTGGGCAATGAGAGCTTGAAGGATTTATCCTTGGCACAATGGTTTTGTACTTGTGTTTTTTTTGGAATTTAAAGGGTCATTATCCTTGGTACAAGAGCCCTTGGATTTCTTGTTAAATAACTTATAAGAAAATAATTTCAGCAATTAAATTCCATTGTTATGTGCTTGATCTAATTTTTGGTGTGTTTTCCACTCGTGTTTTCAATTGTTTGTATGTAACTATGAAAATATAGACCAACACTAGGGTGTGGATTTATAACATGGTATTAGAGCTTGTTTGAAGAGAATTTGGATTAGATATTGCACAGGTGATAGCTCTAAGCAGGAGTTGAAGTGATTATTTGTTGGCCGTAGTAGTCTTAAAGAGTTGTTGTAGATTTGATAGCTAAGTAAGGACCTAGTAGAGATAGATAATATGCTTTTGGTATGAGAGCTTACATGCAACATGCTTTCATTCTCAAAAATTGAGCAAAAGGTATTTTATGTTTTATTCTAAGAAGGAAAGGTGACTCTTAAACCCAATGGATCTAACTCTAGCCCACGGGTGATTTTAGGAGTTAGAGAGAGTGGTCTATATAGGGTAAAGGGAAAGACTATTGACCATGGAAAGGAGAAGGTTCCAAAGACTCATAAGGAGTATATTTTCAAAGGGAGTTCACATATTTATAGGGAGGGTAACAAACCCTAGAATAGTATGCCTTCACGTTCAAGAGGAAGAGAGAAGTCTTCCAAAATGAACAATAATCATTCATGGCATGGCTCAAAGGCCATGCATGATAAGGAAAAGGAGGAAGCTTGTAATATAAAGGAAACTTCCATGAAGGGTTAAACTCTTACAACAAATTTTCTTCATTGATGGAAAAAGAAACTTATGATGACTATTGGAGAGAAGTTGTGGAAGAGGACTATTTTCTAGTGTGGGAAACAAAGAGACTTCCACGGAATGGAATTACCTTCCTCTCTAAGATGGAGTGTTAAAATTTGGTAACATTGGCAAGCACTCTCACTTGGCTTTGGTGTTGGGTGTGTGAGAGGAAAACATTCATAGAAGCGATAATATGAGTGTATGAGCTAAGTGATGGGGATTTCTACCCATAGACCCATGGTATTATGATGACACATAGTATATAATGACACATCGTATAGACCCATGGTATTTCATCCTTTGAAAAGGTACAAATTAGAAGCCCATGTAGATGCTTGAGAAAAAACTTTGAGAGGACAATAAAGGATTTTTTTTTGTGATTGGGGATCTAATTTTCTGATGAAACTATAGATCTACAAAAGAGTAGTGGGGTACTCTTAATGGATGTAAGTAATTTGGTTCATGGGGGAAATATTCTAGGGAAGATTTGTTAGTGCAAAAGCTGAAGGACAAGTCATTGAAGGTAGAGAAAGCTAGCCGCTAGTTTGAGGGACAAAACCATAGTCAAGGGAAGAAGGAATTGTTTCCTAAGAAGGGATGGTTGATTGATAAGGAAACGGTATAGGGACCAATCCCTAGAAAGAGGGTCGACTATGTATTTTTGGTAGTTGGAAAGAGGTTGGAAACTTAGAGGAGTAGACCACGGCTAACAGGTAGGGGCCAAGATCTGGCTAGGGCCTATGTAATCATACACATGGAGGGAAAAGTAGGGTCAAACCTTGTGGAAGTTCTAGACTTATGGCTAGGAATAGGCTATAGTTTGAGTCTTGTGCAAGGGCAGAGAAGGATTGTTTTGGTCAAGCCACACTAGAAGGAAGTAGACCATGGTTGTGAAAGGTCTACAAGACCTGGCTAAGGGAAGATATTTATGGATAATGAGTTGTTAAGGGTTACAACTACCCTTAGTAAGGTAATAAGTGCAGATCGAGGGGCCTATGTTAGGGTCGTGGGCTACAAGATGTAGTCACAGCAGGAAAGACATGTAAAGAGGTAAGATTATAGGTGGATTGAGTGTTTAAGGAAGGTTACGAAGCCCTAAGGTGTAACAAGATGGTTGTGTGGAAAGTCCATTAAAGGAGAAGTTAGATTGAGTGATTTTAGGCAGTGAGGACTTCAAGGATTTAGCCTCAACCCAAGGGTTTTGTACTTGTGATTTTTTGGGAATTTTCAGGGATTGTAAATGGCCACTATCCTTGGCACGTGAGCCCTTGGATTTCTTGTTAAAGGAATTATATGAAACTAATTTTGGTAATTAAATTTGAGGGTTATGTGCTTGATCTAATTGTTGGTGTATTTTTCGTTGTACAAGTTGTTTTTAAAGTTAGGAATTTCAGTGTGTTTACATTTTTAGTTGTGTATAATTGTCAAAATATAGATGAAACTTGGGGTGTGGATTTCTAACATAAAACAATCTTGTTTGTAAACTTATCATATTGCACTTTTACATCCTTGTAAATGATGTTTTATAAATGGTCTTCTTTGAATAAATTTAAGATTAATAATAAGAATAAATTTTAAAATAATGATAAGAATGATGTATTCAATTACTCATTGATATCATAGATATTGATATGGTTTTGTTTCAAAATATGATTTTTTAAGGAAACATTTTGTTTATTATTGATAATGTAATGCAATTCAAATATTTCTCTTTTATTTTTATATTTAAAAGTTTGTTCCATCCAACTTACTTAATTTAATTTAGAAAGTATAGATTTTTAGAAATTCATCTATAATTAGCTTCAACATTATAATTAAATACTCTTAAAATTTATTAATAAAAAATTGTTAAACCTATTATTAGAAATCCATATACTTCAATATTAAAGTTAAACACTCATAAAATACAATTATGGATAGAAGATTGTTCGACCTAAATGTTTTATCTTCATTTTCATGATTTCTTTAGGTCACATTATCATTGTTAAGAAACCTCTCATTTAAGGCATGTATAAGGCCAAGTTCCATTTGTTTTTATCCTTTACTTCAATTATTTAAAAATAAATCTAAGATAATTTTTAATGGAACACAAATATATGATTCAACAAAAATAGTTTTGTTTTCCATCTTTATCATATTGCACTAAAGCAGGTACTCTTATAAATCCATCCATGATCATATTCAATATTAGAGTTAAACACTTTTAAAAGAAAATTATTCATGGAAGATTGTTCAACCAAGACTTTTGTAACTTTTTTTTAGTTCTTTGGGTCACATTATCATGGTTAAAAAACCTCTCATTTTAGAGATTTATAAGGCCAACTTCCATTTGTTCCCTCCTTTGTTTCAATTATTTTTTGTTTTCTTCTTAGAAATGGAAATAGTCATCTTTTTTAAGATTATATTGGAGTTATGTATTGGGTACGTTGCTTATATTGGACTTGCATTTTGCAGACATAGTTTTCTAAGTCTACACTTTCACCATGACTCATACATGAGTTGTTTAATCAGTGTAGAATTTTTTCCAACGGTTTTTAAAAATAATATTTAGTTAATTTTATTTTTTTTTCTTTATCACTTTTTTTCAATCATCGTTAACAAATATTTCAACAAAATATTATAAAAATTTAAACTTAATATATATTTTTAAGTCTTTTTTGGGAGAGTATTCTATTTTGGAGATTATTTTATAAGCAGCATTCAACATATTACAAATTTATCAATTTTGATCCTATGTTGTTAAAAGTTGGAGACTATCTATAAGCAACATTCAACATATTACAAATTTATCAATTTTGATTCTTCGTTGTTAAAAGTTTACAAAATAGGAAACGTTATATTTAATATCCCAATAATTTAATTTGAAATTTCCAAGATAAATTTATGTCTACATTACTAGAATTTGCTATGTTATCCCTATTCTTCTTTTGGAGAGTGCACTTTATGGGCTACCATATTGTTAATAATTCACTTCCAAATGTAAAATTTGTACTTGAAATACCATATATGTATTCATCATAATAATGATGGTGCGGAGTTAGTAAATCTTACATATAATTATTTGCAGTAATCTATAACGCGACTTTTTGAAAGTCTTTCCGGCGGATTTTTCCGGGTAAAATCCGGCAACAATTCATTGGAATCCCAAGCTTGATAGTTAGTTTCTGCACAATCAATGGCTCCCAGGGGTTTTCCAGGGCGCTGAATCTAAATATGCAGTTAAAAAACCATTTTAACTGCTAAAAATCAAGATTTAACCTCATTTCTTCCGCCAGATTACGTCACCGGAATCTCCAAAAAGTCGCATTATAGACAACTCCTAATTATTTTACTAATAATATATATTTGACACTAGTTTCAATACTAGTAAAGAAGTTCTAATTTCCATATTTTGTAGCTTAAAAAAATAGAGTAAAATAAAATCTAAAATATTGACATAATATACTTTGTTAGGTTTATTATGATGCTTAAAAATTTGTATATGGGAAATAACCCAAAAATCACTTAAAGAAATAATGATAAATAAAAGTCATGCATTCTAAAACCAAATATAATGTATCAAACATCTCAAATAACATATTCTAAAACCAAATATAATGCATCAAATATCTTAAATAACATAAATTAAAAAGAATAAATATCACACCTCAATAATCAAAAGGTTTAGATGAATAAAAACTTTTTCTAAGGGACAAATTCCTTTTATAAGAAATGAAATACACAAGACAAGATATTTAGTCAAAATTTTTGGAAGTTAGCACAATCACAAGACCAAAGTGCGAAAAAAATACTAGACTAGCTACTTGCAAAACAAAAAAGAAGGAAAATTATTGAGAAATTGACTAATGAACCAAGGAGACAATTTAAATTATTCATAAAGTTTGATGATATATTATTTCTAAACATGGATGCAATATATAGACACTCTAGGAGTCTAACCAATTAGAATTAGGTTGGTTTTTCATGTGCATGCACTCGTTATAACTCAAAGAACTCTCTCTAGTTGGCAAGTTAGTCAAACTTAGAATGAGATATCCAAAATTAGAAACTATTCTAAAATGGAGTGAACTAGAATTAAGTCGAGTTGGAAATAATTAATAACTCTTAAATCCAAAAAACTAACCAATTAAAAGTCAACAAATAAAGGGAGGAAAGAGAAAATTGGAGGTTAACTGCTACAAAGTAGGGAGGAAGTGCACACTTGCTATAGGAAGTCATGTGTAATGTGAAGTAGTATGAAAAAATAGAGTGGAATTATCTATTCCATTCTCCAACCAGTGTTTATTGAATTCCACATGTCATCCTAGATAGTGCCCCTTACGAAAAATAGACCTGGTAAAAATAAAAATAAAACCCTAAAAATAGAAAATTTTCCAAATGATAAGGAATGTCTAGTAGTGAATGAAAAGAGGTCATATGTGCCCCTAATAATGTATGGGAAATGTTCTAATGATGGCCAAAGTGTATTTTCTAATGAAATATTGAATGCAATGTACCCTATACCCCCTTAAAGCTCAACCAAGGAGTATTTCAGGGAATGAATCCTTACAATTCTCAACCATGTTAGGTACTGTTTGCATTATGACATAGGTTTGGCACTATGACACAGGTGTTGTCCTTGATGGAAACTCACTTAGATGACAGATCACAATTTCAGACTCTCAGAATGAAGGAAAAAGAGATATACGCAGTTTCCTCTTAACCAAGCCACGTATACACACAGGATCACCCATCAAAAGGCGCGTATGTGTATGCACGCACTTTCATGAAAAGAAAAGTGCGTGCATGTGGGAAAACTTGTTTTTTAGTCCATGTTATTTAGTCCCTGGTATTTGGACTTATGGTTTTGGACCATGGTATTGAGTAAGGCCTAACACTATAAAAGGGAAGGAGATCATTAGGCAAAGGCATTCACTCAAGTATTGAATATCTTATGAAGAGAAAGATCTAGAATACTGGTCATTGGGTTATGGTGCATTGCTAGATCTGAACCAAGGAGGAACCTGAGCGCTAGAAGAAGGACAAGTTTTATTGATGGGTCAAGATCTTAAGGCTTGAATAGTAGTATCTTTGTGTGATTTTGATCTGTTATATTTGGTGCATGACTTGATCTATAAATCTAATAATTTGGGTATAACTAATGTCTGAATATTTGAAAAGGGAAAATTGTCTTTTATAGATCTGTACGCAGGTTCGACACAACAAAGGAGCATATACAAGTTGGTTCAGTAATCGAAAACTACGTATACACTAGTTTGCCTTAATACAGAAGTGTATGCACGTAGGTTCTTCATCTTGAAGTAGCATAAGTCTCATAAAATATGTTTTAGTTATTTCTGTTTATTGTTGTAGTATTCTGGGTTCAGGATTGGTGTCTGGTTACTGTTACTATATTATGGTTACAGTATTCAAAGAAGTGATTGTTTGATTCAGTTTTGATTGGTGCAAAGGGGATGCAGATATATTTGATGTTTGATTGATGTTACTTATGGATCCAGTCTAAAAATTTATGAAACGTGGTCCCTGGAAGAAAAGAGAAGGTTGTAGCCTTTTGTAGGTCAGCACGTATGTACTAGTACATCAGCTAGTGCAAGAGCTAAGGGGGTAGTAGCTCCCTTCTAGGAGAAGCTGGAGAATGAGAGAAAGTTGTAACCTTCTACAGGTAAAATCCTGTGTAATGGTATAAGACTGCACCACTATAGAAATGTTTTAAAAAGAAGTTTCTTATTAACAAGAAGATAGAGAAGCATTGTAGCAGGTGGTTTTCACCCACACTAGGTTTCCACCTTATATCTTATGTTCATATGTGTGATGACTGTTCTGTTTACTGCACCTGTTTACTGTACTTATGGGTTATGAAGTTCAAATGCACTGATTAAAGATCAAATAGATTAATTATATCTTAAATTTACTGCATATATGCTAGTTGTTGTAGACACAGTTCATATATACGTTGGTTTCCATATCTGAAGTAGCATATATCTAAGTTTGAAAATGAAAATTAATTTGACTTGATAATATTGATTCACCCCCCCCTCTCAGTATTATTTCCAACAATTGGTATCAGACCAAGTCCTTCAAAAGAAGCTCGATCGCTTGAAGGAAAATATATCATCATGAGCAACTACGAAAGGGAGGCATCCATCAGGCCACCAATATTTGATGGGAGCAACTTCATCTATTGCAAGGTAAGAACCACAACCTATCTTCAATCTCTTGGTGCAAAAGTTTGGGATATCGTGGAAGGAGGATACACATTCCCATCAGCAACTCCTACAGATACAGTTGGTAAAAAGCAATATGAAACAAATGCAAAGGCTGTCAATACTCTATTGGGGAGTCTATCTCAATCAGAATTTGTTAAGGCTATGCAGCTCAAAACCGCCAAAGAAATATGGGACAAGATCATTCTAAGCTATGAAGTAGATGATCACGTAAAACATGCAAAACTAAAATCTCTCATAATTCAATATGAAACTCTCAAAATGCACAATGATGAAATTGTGGCTAGTTATTTCTTACGTATAGATGAGATTGTTAATTGCATGAAAAACTTGGGAGAAGAAATAAAAGAAGTTACTTTAGTTGAAAAAGTTCTAAGATCTTTGTCTTCTAAGTTTGAATCAAAAGTTTCTCCCATAGAAGAAAAGCAGGATCTTCAGAGTATTACTATGTCACAGGTGCACGGAATCCTAACTGCTTTCAAAATGAGAAAAGGGGGACCATCAAACATGAGAGAAGCTACATTCACAGCTTCAAGAAAAGGAGAATACAATAAGTCAAGGCATGCATTAGAAGAAGAGGAAGAATCAATCTTTGTCAAGAACCTTCAACGGGGTTCTGGAAGATTCAGAGGTAAGCTACCTTTCAAATGTTTTTCTTGTGGGAGAGTCGGTCACTATGCAGCCAAATGTCCTCATAAAGATAAACTTGATAAAGGTAAGGAACCAGTTAAATGGAACAAAAAACATAATATAAGTAGGAAGAGCTATTATACACATGAATATAGTGATGGACTTTCAAATAGTGATGAAAATGAGCATGGTAATGATTATAGACTTTTGATGGCTTTTGAAGATGATGATTTCTTGGATGCTATAGATGAAGATGATCTCTATGAATAAATTTCTACACTTAAAATTTGTTTAGAAGAAAATAATATGATCATAGATACTCTGGCATTCCAACTTGCTGAAAGGGAAAAACAAAATGAAAAGTTAGAATGTGAAATTGCGGGACTGAGAAAAGATATTGAGAAAACAAAAGCTCTTAATCTTAGATTTGCTAAAGGATCTGAAACTTTAGATGAGATTATCAAAGTGCAGCATTCTCCTCTAATCAAGACAGTTCTTGGATATACTGAAGAAGCATCTCAAGCACAAAAGCCATCCACCTCCAAAAGTTATCTTGATGCAGCAAGGAGAAGTGAACAAGTTGACAATCATCGGCAAAGGCATAAAGCAAATCACCAAGTAAATCAGGGTCAATCTACTTCAAGGATGAACAGAAGCTACAACCAACTACAGGTAAATCATTCTCAATTTGCCTCAAGAATGAATGTCAATGGAGACTACAATCACCTGGACAATAGATTTGATAATCGCAAGAATTTCTTTAATGGCCAATGCTTTTCATGTCATAACTTTAGACACAAAGTTGCACAATGTGTTTCCTACAAGACCATCATGACTCGAGAAGCACAAAATCAAAGGAATGTGACTGGGATCATGAAGAGGACCTACAATAACTTTTCTACTTTTGAAAATGAAATAGAATGCTCTATTTGTAACAACTTCGGTCATGAAGATTCTGAATGCAGGGGTAAGTGTTGGCAAACATCTCAGAAGGAGCAACCTTCATTAGGTCCCAAAACTTGGAGAAAGAAAGAACCACAACCAGAAAGATGTGGTATAGCCTTATATGCGGAAGGACAGGAAAATAAGTGGTACATCGACAGTGGATGTTCAAAACATATGACAGTTGATAAAGAAAAACTCCAGTCATATAGTGCCTTAGAAAAGGAAAGGAAAGTCTCATTCGGAAATGACACACCTACATTCATAAAAGGTAAAGGTTCTATTCTTTTGAAACAAAAAGTCAAAGCTGGAAATGTTATGTATGTTGATGGCTTAAAGCATAATCTATTGAGTGTTAGCCAAATGTGTGATCAAGGAAATGAGGTAATATTTCGATCACATGGATGTATTGTTCATGAGGTTGATACAGGGGAAACAGTGATCAAAGGCATAAGAACTCCAAATAATTTATACATACTCAAGGGAGGACAACAACAATGCTATCTAAGCAAGAATAATGAACATTGGCTATGGTACAGAAGATTGGGGCATCTAAGCTTCCCTCAGATAAGAAAAGCATGCAAATATCAGGCAGTTCGTGATCTCCTTGACATCATAATTCTAGACAATAAAATATGAAAATCATGTCAATTTGGTAAGCAAACCAGAACTAATTTCCCTAAGAAGGAAGGATCAACTAGTAGGCCACTTGAACTTGTCCATACTGATTTATGTGGTCCATCGAGGAAAAATTCACCTCGAGGAGAAGAATACTTTATATTGTTCATTGACAACTTTTCCAGGATGTGTTGGATAGGACTTATGAAGCATAAAGATGAAGCTTTCGAAAAGTTCAAAGCTTTCAAAGCCTTGGTTGAAAATGAATCAGATCACAGAATCAAATGCCTCAGGTATGATCGAGGAGGGGAATTTACCTTGGATGAATTTTTCAACTTTTTTGAAGAACATGGAATAAGAAGGGAATTCTCTACTGCAAGGACTCCTTAGCAAAATGGAGTAGTGGAAAGGATGAACAAAATGGTTCAACAAATGGCTTGTGCTATGCTTGATGAATATGGAACTCTTGCAACCTTCTGGGGTGAATCTACATTTGCTACCATTACTATTCTCAACAAGACAAACATTCGGGTAAGCAGCACTCAAACTCCTCATGAACTTTGGTATGGTAAGAATCCTATGGTAAAATACTTCAAGGTTTTTGGAAGCAAATGTTACATCAAAAGGACTGATGAAAATCTTGGCAAGTTTGAACCTAGAGTAGATGAAGGCATTCTCCTTGGTTACTCTTCCTGGAGCAAAGGATATAAGTGTTACAATAAAATACTTGGAATTTTTTTTGGAAGTATTGATGTGGTGGTTGATGAAGAAGGCAACAATTCAAAATAGATAAAAACTGAAGATTTTGAAGACCAATAGGATTATCCTTCAACATCAGATCAGACTAATGCTGAAGAAGAAACTTATGAGGCACCAGAAGAACAAATAAGAATAGAAGAAAAGACTCCGTCTTGATATGTTCAGAAGAACCATCCAAAGACTCAAATTTTGGGGCAGAAAGAGGTAGGTGTTCAAACAAGAAGAACTATAACAGAAGCTTCAAGATATATGGCATTTCTCTCCTCCATTGAACCATGAAATGTAAGTGAAGCATGCAAAGATGAATGTTGGGTCAGGGCCATGAATGAGGAACTTGAGCAGATATAAAATAATAACACTTGGGAATTGGTTCCTAGACCTAAAAATAAGAATGTCATAGGGACCAAATGGATATTCAAAATAAGCTGAACGAAAATGGAGATGTTATTAGAAACAAGGCCAGACTTGTTTGTAAATGGTATGCTCAACAAGAAGGTATAGACTTTGAAGACACTTTTGCACTAGTTGCTAGACTTGAAGCCATAAGAATGTTCCTTTCTCTTTCTAGCTTTCAAAAGTTCAAAGTATATCAAATGGATGTGAAATCTACCTTTTTAAATGGAGATTTAGAAGAAGAAGTGTACATTAAGCAACCATATGGATTCATTCTTGGAAATGATCCAAAACATGTATGCATACTTAAGAAGGCACTCTATGGTCTTAAATAGGCTCCAAGGGCTTGGTATTATCATCTAAACAACCTCCATCAACAAGGTTTTTCAAAAGGATCAACAGATAGCAATCTGTATATAAAAATTGATGATGATAAATTGCTAATACTTGTTGTGTATGTTGATGATATCATCTTTGGTAGCAATGAAGAATCCATGAGTCAAAACTTTTCTTTGGTAATGCAAAAAGAATTTTAAACGTCCCTGCTTGGTGAGCTGACATATTTTCTTGGTTTACAAGTCCAACAAAACAAAGACGATATCTTTCTATCACAAACCAAGTACCTCAAGCAGATCTTGAAGAAATATGGCATGAAAGATTTGAAACTAGTATGTACCCCTATGGTAATAGGATGCAGCCTCAGTGCAAATGATGATTCAACAGCAATACATCAACCAACCTATAGATCCATGATTGGTAGTCTGCTCTATCTGATAGGTACTTGACCAGACATCATGCATGCAGTGGGAATAGTTGGAAGATTCTAGGCAAATCCAAAAGAAGCACACCTTCAGGCAGTTAAAAGGATTTTCAAATATCTTCAAGGAACACAAAACTATGGCTTATGGTATCCTAGTAGTACAAATCTCACACTTCATGCATACACAGATGGAGATTGGGCAGGAAGCATGCATGATAGAAAAAGCACTAGTGGTGGTGCATTCTTTATGGGTTCCAGATTAGTATCTTGGTTCAACAAGAAACAAAGCTCAATTATATTATCTACAGCTGAAGTAGAATCTGTTACTGTTGCATCTTGCTGCACACAACTCCTTTGGATGATGCAAACTTTGCAAGAATTTCAAATCATTTGTACTCCACCTATCTCTATTTTATGTGATAATACGAGTGAAATCAGTATTTCAAAGAATCCAGTCATGCATTCAAAGACCAAGCACATACCTATCAAACATCATTTCTCCAGGAACAAGTGCTTGAACAAAAGGTCAAATTGGAGTATGTTCCCTCCAAGGAACAGGTTGTTGATATATTCACCAAACCACTACCCAGGGAGACATCTGAATACCTCAGACAAAAGTTTGGAGTAGTTGATGCATCATCTTGTTGTTGAAACTTATCTGTTTAAAAGAAAACTGGTTGTATGCAAGTTTCATGAGGAGCGTCCGTGTACATATGCTGGTTTATGTGGATACAATCACGTATATGTTGATTTAAAGAAAAACAGTGGGCCAGACTTAGGATGAACAGAGTCTGACATGGGTCTGGCAGAGACCATCTCGCACAGGATCAGGGGGAGCATATACTTCTAATAATGCATTGTTGGCATTATCTTAGAAGATCTTGGTTCAATTTCACAATTGTTTTTGGTTTCAGGTGGAACGGGTGTTGAGGGAGAACATGGTTGCTAGTCATAATGATGATTGACAAATGTTGTTGATGATAGTTGTTGATGACTATCATAGTTCGGTTGTAGATATTTTGTCTCTATGTCATGTATATCTTGTTTACCCACTATGCCTAGGATGTATGATGTAATGTTCCTATTTTATCATGTGTAAGCTTTTGATGTATCCCTACTTGGTTGGGTGGATTGGTCAATATTGGTATATCCCCACTTGGTTGGGAGATGGATGTATGTACGAGTCTTTGGTGATAGGAAGGTCATTTTCTTTCTTGTAGAACATCTTTTTGCAGACCTTGCCTACAATCAGGGGGAGCATGGACAACACAACACAGCAGAAGATTTCAACATGTACTTAGGGGGAGCATCACCCTTTTCCATCGATGACAAATGGGGAGAGTGACTTGGAGTGACTTGGGGTTGCCATCAAGTCCAAAGGGGGAGATTGTTGGCATTATGACATAGGTTTGGCACTATGACACAGGTGTTGTCCTTGATGGCAACTCACTTAGATGACAGATCATAGTTCATGCTCTCAGAATGAAGGAAAAAGAGATATATGTAGTTTCCTCATAACCAAGCCGCGCATACATGCGGGATCACCGATCAAAAGGCACGTATGTGTATGCATGCACTTTCATGCAAGGAAAAGTGTGTACATGTGGGAAAACTTGTTCTATAGTCCATGGTATTTAGTCCCTGGTATTTGGACCTATGATTTTGGACCATGGTATCGCGTCCAAAGTGTTGAATCCAGGTATTGGGTCCCGAGTATTGGTTCTAAGTGGTTTTTGACCATGGTATTGAGTAAGGCCTAAGACTATAAAAGGGGAAGGAGATCATTAGGCAAATTCACTCACTCAAGGATTGAATATCTTATGAAGAACAAGATCTAGAATACTGGTCATTAGGTTATGGTGCATAGCTAGATCTGAATCAAGGACAAACTTGAGCGCTAGGATAAGGATAAGTTCTATTGATGGGTCAAGATCTTAAGGCTTGAAGAGAAGTATCTTTGTCTGATTTTGATCTGTTTTTTTTGGCACATGAGTTGATCTATAAATTTGATAATCTGGGTATAAATGATGTCTGAACAGTTGAAAAAGGGTAAATTATCGTTTATAGATCCGTACGCAGGTTCGGCATAACATAGGTGCATATACACACAGGTTTGGTAATTCAAAATAGCGTATACGCAGATTTGCCTTAATACAATAGCGTATGCACATAGGTTCTACATATTGAAGTATCATACGTGTCATAAAATATGTTTTAGCTACTTCTATTTATTGCTACAGTGGTCTTGATGATTGATTGATGGATCCAGTCTGAAAATTTATGAAACATGGTCCCTGGAAGAAAAGAGAAGGTTGTAGCCTTCTCTAGGTCAGCACCTACATATTAGTACATCAACTAGTACAAGAGCTAGGCGGGTTGTAGCTCCCTTCCAGGAGAAGCTGGAGAATGAGAGAAGGTTGTCACCTTCTGCAAGTAGAAGCCTGTTATTGGTATAAGACTGCACCAGTACAGAAATATTGTAAAAAGAAGTTTCTTATTAACAAGAAGATAGAGAAGCATTGTAGCAGGTGGTTTTCACCCACATTATGTTTCCACCTTACATCTTGTGTTCATATGTGTGATGATTTATTCTGTTTACTACACCTGTTTACTGTCCTTATGGTTAATGAAGTTTAGAAGCACTAATTAAATATCAAATAAATTAATTAAATCTTAATTTTACTGAATATACACTAGTTTCTATAGACACAGTTGCGTGTATACGCTGGTTTCCATATCTGAAGTAGCGTATATCTAAGTTTGAAAATGAAAAATTATTTGACTTGATAATACTGATTCACCTCCCCTCTCAGTATTATTTCCAATAGCTATTTTATCTCCAGTTTGGGAGCCCAACCTCCCTATATTTAAGGAAGTCATTGGAGACTTCAATTGTATAAATAAGAAGGCTTATATCCTCATTAAGAATCAAATTTTTGTTGTAAAAACACTAGTCATTTTCGAGTTCAAGACTTGTGGAATACATTGTTATGTAATTTTCTGTTTTGATAATGAAAATGGGAATTTCCCTCATCCAGCACTGAGTTGAATTAGAGAGTTGAATCTCTTGGATTAGGGCCCAAACCTAGCAGAAAAGGCTCCTCTTCTTGTATTTTTATGCTTATTCAATTTCATAGATTAATGGTTGAATTGTCTTTAGAATTATTTCATTGCAAGTATTTGTATATTTGATTAGTTTTCTTCCATTTGTGATTTATTTCAGAAATAGCTTAGAAGAGATAAAGGAACATAAAAAAAAAAAAAAAAAATCAGTAGGTGGATTCGGCCTCACTCCTTCCTTCAGGGATCATGGTTTGAGGAAAGAACCCTTATGTAGCCCCAAAAAGACAGAATTCTAGTTTCTCATGGAATTTACGGTTTTTTGTACTTATGCTAGCATTTGATCAATTTGCAAGAATAGGATTTAGTTATCATTTATTCTATCTTCAGTCTTACATTAGATCTCATCAAGGTTTCATATTATTTTTCAAGGTTTTCTCATGCATGAAATAGGCAGCTAGCTCATGAAATTATGTTTTCTTTAGTTAATTGAAATCCTTCTTATTTACATGATTTATGGATAAATGTTAATGGTTGATGCAATGTAGGAGTTTCAGAAGTACATAGAGATTTCATGATCAGCAACCTCATCCCAACTTCATCCATCCATGATCATTCCTTTCTTTCACTAAAACCCTCACCAATTTCATCATTTCACAAGAATACTTCTCCAAGCTTGTTGAGCGAATCCAACCATCTCCCAACTCTGGTTTTGAGTTATGAAGTGGTCCTAGGCACTCCCTAGCCTCATTCCATCCACCAACCACCTTCCCTAAGTCTTCCATCACCTTCAACATCCCTCCTTTTTCTCTCAGTTGTATCCTGTAGGAATACAGGGGATCCTGTAGGAATTCGGGACATCCTGTAGAACGCATTAGGACATCCTGTAGGTTGACCTGTAGTGGTCTGTTTTGAGGCTGAATTGTGGAAAAATCCACTAGGAAACTATAAGAGGATCCCTACTTTTCTCCCAATCCTTTTAACCATTTGGCATCATCGCTAATCCATTTACCACATCATCAAAAGAAGTTAGCTTTCACATGAAAAAAGACAAGAAGAAAAACAAAGTTATTTTATTCATTTACATGCATAGTAGTAGAATGTTTAATGTTTCAATTTGCATACCTAGGAGAGTAGGATTTCATACATGTTAACTTAGCATTCTTTTGAAGAAAACCCTCTTAGCAGTTATTTAGAAAAATGGTGTGTTTTAGCATTTGATTTCAGTCTTTTTCTTACTACGATAGACAAGCTTTCCCTTAGTGTAGATTTCTACTTTCCTCATTGCTAATCAAGCTTCTTCTGAATCAATAGAAATCTGGTTTGAAAAACCTTAGTGGTCTATCACTAGCTTAACAGTGACAAAGAGTGTACCCATCACATTTACTTGTGTATACAGCACTATCACCTCGAAGTTTGTACGAACCCCGAGTTGATAAAGTAAAGTTGGTAGCCCCAAGAGTTGTATCACTCTTGCTGCAATACTGGTGCTCATCACTTTTTGGCACTATTGTCGGGGAGGTGTCTGAGTAATATGTGGTTACTGCTTTCTTTCTTCCATTTCTTATCTCTAACATTCTTCTATTAGTTTCATTTCTGCAAAATTAATTTAGTTTTCTTTCTTTTCCATTCTACATTCTTTGCTTTCTTTTCCATTCTGCAAGTGAGATTTCATTCATGCAATTAGTTTTCATTCATTCAATTAGTTTCCATTCAGTTTGCAATTTCAATTCTACAAATTATTACCAAATCTACAAAGAAAACCAAAACAAAACAAAAATGCTTCTTTCATGCCTCATAGGAATAGGGATAACTTAGGGAAATTTCTACCAAATAACCCCACCACTTCAAATAGACAACCTTCCCTCTTCTTCGATGGCTTTGAATTGGAGGAACCCTTAGGTGAACAACCAAAGATATTTGAAGAGCCTACAAGGGGATAAGAAGAAGAAGAACCCATTCCAACTGACCCAATGGTTGAAAATAAAAATGATATAGGAAATAGAGAAAGAGTTGAGGGCACCTTTCCCATAAAAGAAACTAATGTGGATACCCAAGATAAAGAATATAAGACCCTCTGTTCTTCCTCATTTCCATGGCCTGACCTTAGAAGATCCAAACACTTTCTTGTTTGAGTTTGTTGTCATATGCAGAACCTATGATTACCAAAGACGAGTAGAAGTTGAAACTATTTCCATCCACTCTCAAGGATGCAGATTTGCGTTGGTTCATGGGTTTACCTGGGGATGGCATCACAACTTGGGTTGAGATGCAGCAAGCCTTCAACAACAAGTATCAATACTACTGAAAGTTTAAAGACACTAAAGAAGAAATGTTTAGGATGACCTTAGGGCATGATGAATCCCTAGAGGATTATGAAGAAAGATTCCATCTTATCTACAAAAGGGTCAGGTGCACACTTGATCTTGATTCGCTGAAGCTAGTCTTTCTTAGAGGGGTAAGGGAAGATCTTCTGGATACCCTAAACCTGCTAGTAGGAGGGGACATTTGCCAACTACCATATGAAGATATCAAGATTGTCTTTAGGAACCACTCTAGGGTAGCTAGGAAAAAGGGTAGTGGTAGTCAACCTATGGTAAGTCCATCCTCTTCCAGTACATCCATCAAAGGTGAAATTGGAAATATGCTGGAAGATTTCAAGAGTGAGATGTTGCAAACCCTTACCCTGCAGATGGAAACTATGCACATCAAGAGAAAGTAGGAGGAGGCAGAGAGAGCCTTAGCCATTTTTTGTCGTAGATGCACAAGGAGGGACCCTAGGAATTAATGTCCATTGAATCTAATTGAAGTCTACTCAATCTGTGAAGAAAACCACTCCACAGACAAGTGCCCTTCTCTACCTGTTACTGGGAAATCTAGTGTCCATGCAGAGCTGCTAGTCCCACTAAGACAAGTAGCTATCTTAGAAACAAACAAGCTAAAGTTACTTTTGTTTTCCTTTATGAGAAGTAGATAGGAGAGGAGCAAAGCATACCAACCTTAATATTTCGCTTGGTTCCTTGCTTGTTCCTTCTCCCCTCTGACAGATCTTTGTCACTCCTTCCTTGCTTACCCCACTTCAAAGAGTACCTGTAAAGTCAAAGCAACATAATACCTTCAAAATACTGGGATCTACAATCATAAACAATATAGGACCAGATATATATTGACCACACAAATGCATATATCATCAAACATACAAGAATGTGGAGGAACACTTAAATAGCTTTATTGATAGAAAGAATAGAAGAGAGGATTACAACCCACTGATCTAACCCAACATCATCCTCCCAGCATGAAAGCCCTTCTACACCTCATGAAAAGCTTAGATCACCCAACACTATGATATTCCACCAGGAAACCAACAACACTTCCTTACAATATACAAAATTCCAGCCTCTAGATCTATGGGATGAGGGATCCATATATAGATGTTTGCAAGGGGGCGAGTCAGCTTCTAGGATTTTGATTAGTGTCTTCTCTTTGATAGTCCTTGGTTCCACTTGGAGATTCATGATCTCTTACTCATCCTTGGGCGAATTCAGAGAGGCAAGTGTCACAAGAGAAGTTTCTGGAAGATTCCATGATCATCCACCTTGCAAACTGTCTCTACCATT
>APFE030755150.1:0-14081 GCA_000404065.3 Pinus taeda
ACAAACCTAAATCAATAATAATAAGACAGATATCAACATTGTAGTTAATGATATGCACAAGGAATGAGTATAAGTTGTTTGCGATATAGGTGGAAGATTTAACAAAAGAGAATAGAAAAACTACTTTGGATGACTTTACAGTGGTGTGGGAATTGAAGGATGTTTTTTTCAGATGAAATTTGTTGTTTTCTGCCAAAGAGAGATATTTATTTTACCATAGAATTTGTATGTGGAGCAACACCAGTGTTAAGAGAACCCTATAAGACAAGTTTTCTAGAGTTGCCAAAATCTAATATGCACCATTAGGATTTGTTGGACAAGAAGTATGTCTGAGAAAGTGTCTCATCTTGGAGAACACTAGTACTATTTTTAAGAGAAAATATGGTACTTTTAGGCTATGTGTTGAATATAGACACATAAACATACTAAAAATTAAAATTAAATACCCTTTACCTAGAATTGATGATTTTATTGATTAGCTAAGAGCGAAGACAATGTTATTTAAGATAGACTTGAGATTCGGCCATATATATAAGAAAAATTTGTTAATGAAAATTATCCAAAACAAAATTCAAATTATGCTCTAAATAATGATGGTTTCCTAACCATTGAAGCCACTTTATACTCATCTAATCTTCCAAAGGCTTCTAACATTACTTACAAAGGAATTTTATTAGCCATGGATGAAGGAATATGTAGAAAAGCACATAGCTAAATGTATTGAGTTTCAAAAGGTTAAACTAGTGAACAAACATGTTCTTGAATTACAAAATCCATTACTTATCCCTTAGTGGAAATGGGAGATTATTTTCCTAGATTTTATAGTAGGGATACGAAGAATCATAAGGAAATGTTATTATATCATGGTTGTGGTTGATAAGATAATTGAAGAAGCCCATTTCATACTTGTCCAATAAACATTTAAGGTTGTTGGCCTAGAAGAAATATTCGTGAAGGAGACATTTAGAGCCCATGGAGTGCCAAAAATAGTCATCTGACAGAGATGAAAATTTCACATCTCATTTTTGGAAGGTTATTCTTATAGCTTTAGGCACTCAACTAAATTCTAGTACTTCCTATCATTGTTAAACCAATGGAAATGTTAAATGAATTAATAATATCCTTGAATACGTGATTCAAATGTATGCAATTGACAATCCCACTAAATGAGAATATTACCTATATTTGGTTGAGTTTTCATATAATAAAAACTATCAAGAATCTTTAAATATGAGTCATTTTGAAGTTTTATATTGACAAAAATGATATGCTCCCTTGGACTAGATTTATCCAAGGGAGAAATATATTTTAGGACCTAATATCTTAATAGGTATAGAGGAAGTGGTTAAGTAGGTTGGACAAAACTTAAAAGCCACTCAAGATAGAAAAATGTTATGTGGATAAGAAATTAGTTCGCCAAGACTACAATGTTGGAGAGCATGTTTATATCAAACTTAGACAAAATAAGAGTACCTTGAGTCTTGGAACTTGTGCTAAACTAGAATCTATGTTCCATGGGCCATTTGAAGCACTATCGAGAGTAGGACCAGTGGCCTACTAGCTAGCACTACCATCCCATATAAAAGTGCATAATCTGTTTTGGGTATATCATTTGAAGAAATATTCTTATGGTCCAACTCATATCATTGATTGAAATGTGATACAAGTAAACCAAAAGGTTAGTTTCAAGTCAAGCCCATATAAATTTTAGATAGAAGTGTAACTTTACTCTCAAATTGAGCATTTACCCATGTTAAAGTGCAATGGATGTAGTTCAATCCTAATGAGTCCACTTGGGAGATGGAAGAGAAAAGGTGAGAGGAATTTTTTTCACTCTTCAAAAATTTATTAGTGCAAAGAGAACATTAAGAAAGATGTTCAAATTAATGGGAGGGAAATCGAATACCAGTATTGATTGATTTGATGACATTATTTATGGAAATTTATTGCGATTTATAATTATTTTAATGCTGAGACAAGGGTTAGGAGGGCTAAGACTATACTTCAATATTTTAATGACGTGCCTTTAAATATGTAGTAATAAATACAATATTTTCTTTTTGAATCTTGGTAATGCTATCTAAGCAACACGTGAGTGATAAAGTGGATATATTTGTTAGTTAATCTGGTGGTTATAGTCCTACAAGTGTATCAAACAAGTGTCAAATATTGAAGGTGAGAGTTGATTCTAGTAGTGTCTGTTATGAAGAAATAAGTCACATGCGAGTAACTACATTGCTACCTCTTTTGTTCCATTTTCTCCATAATATACAAACTAAAACTAAAAATAAAGACTATACATGAGAGGAATGCATGCTCGATTAGTGAAAAGACCTAAACATTAATGATAGCACACAACTGGGGAAATATGTTGCCACCTGTGTTGGGAACTAGGAGAAAAAGGGTCCCAAGTAAAAATAAAACAAGAGGAAAATAGAACATACGAAGAGAGATTAGAAGACAAAATATTACCAACACCATGAAAACCTAAGGCACAAGGGGTGTCAGATTGTAGAATCCACACCAACTCATTGGTAGGATGGAGCATGTTAGCTAAATTACATTTACAGGCCTCACTCACATACATCTATTTTTTTGTGTAAGTTTCATATTATATCTAAGAGATACATTCCATACTTTTTCTATAAATTGCATGGATTATGTGGAAACTGTAGTTAATTAGGGACATTAAGCCAAGTATATTCTTTGTAACTGTTAGTATATTCTCACACATAGGAAATACTTAAGTATAACTTGGTATAGTGTAGCGTTAATTAAAGTATGTTTCTTTACTATGTACATTTTCAACTTACAATCTGACAGTCACGATATGTTCTAGACATGAAGTGATTCGATGGTTCATTCTCTTCTCGATATTACCGACACTTGATCCATGGCTAAACACTCGATTGTTCCATGATATTTATTTAAAGAGAATGGGGGGTCATTTTTAGGGTGCCCGTTCAAGAGAGAATCTTATGTAAATTTTCTTTCTTTCATTAATAAATTGCCTAAAGTGGTCGCGTTGGCTCAGGCCGTTGACTATTTCCCTCTTTGAGGGTTTTAACCATGTCAAGAATACTGGTGTATTGATCTATGATAAGTTTGTTAGTAGTGTCCTTTTGTCTTCTTATTTAGGATCCTACGCTATAGATTCCTACATGGTACCAAAGCTATTTGAGGGCTGCATCCATTGGTGATCCAAATTTGAAGCCAGTACAACTACATCTGATTGTCATTTCCTACATCTATTGCCTTTGATTGCTTTCGGGTTAAGAGGACTGCTCTATTGCGTTAGGAGCATATTCTCTACTGAGGAACCCCTTTCGATTCATGAAAAAATATTTCAGGTAGCCCTAGCTACGTCATTTTTAGGATCAAGAGGTATGCAATGTTTATTTGTAGTTTTTATTTGTTTTCTCTCTGTTTATTTTGGCTTATTTATCCCTCCATTTTTTTATTATTGGATCTATACCTTTCATTTTTGTGTATGCTCTTTGCCCCACGACTCTGTACAATCTAGGAAAATCAGAAACAGAAAAAACGATTTTTTTTCTCATGCATATGCTCTTTTCCGCTGCACCTTAGTGTAATCTCGGAAAATCAGAAACATTGAGGAAAATATTTAATTTTTGGCTAAAGCTAACTTCAAGCCGTAAGGTTTGTTTTCTTTTTGTATGTCCATTTTAGGTTTTGTTGTTTTGTTTTGTAGGCAAAAAAGAATTTTTTCAAGTAAGCATGCACCCAAAAAAAAAACCGTTCCTCTTTTCCAAAAATTTCTAACCTTATAAACTATCTCACTTGGTCCAAAGTTACTTTATGAGAATAGAGGTCTTGAGTTAAAGTCTTTCTTGTTGTTGAGTTACTTTTTCAAAAAGCACATGTAACTTATGTTTTAAAGTTACTTTATGTAAAAGTGTTCTCACCCAATATAAAAAGTGAGTCACTTGTAATTCTAAAGTCTCCTTATCTTTTATTTAAGTTATAATTTAGTTGGTAGCCCATAAAGTACCATTGTAAAAGTGTCTTTTACATATTTATAAAAAGCGGTTCACAATTTTTTTTTTAATGTGAACTAATTAGATTAAGTTTGGAAAGGGGAGGGATTTTTTAAAATTATAACCTTATCATTCACTTCCGCATATTCACACACTTCATTGGCATCTTCAATAACTTTTTTTCAAAAATCCGTAACTTCTTCATCTAAAAGTCGTTTTTAGAGCCGTTTTTATCTAATCAAGCTAATTTTTCAAGTTATTTCCATTAAAAAGCTTAGTTTTAACATATATAGATTTAATTTTTGTTAAAATGGAAATTCCATGATAATTTATTCTTGACAGCACCAACTACTTCTAATGGTGGTCCTACATTGTGGAATTACTTAGAAGTAAAGATCTTTACATAATAGCCTCAGGCCAAGAAACCAAACCTTAAGATGAAGATAAGGAAGCAAAATGGGAAAATAGGCAATATCAAGCATGTGGGTTGATAGGGATACTATTTCTCTACACCTCAGTTTCCATATTGCAAAACTTGATACTCCTAATGAAAGAACGAAATAGCTCACTAAAGTTTTTGGAATTAAAAATGAAATTAAAGACAACTGACCTGAAAAAAAGTTTCTTACATTGGACCCCAATTATTTTTCTTCCAATGAATATTTTTTGTCCCAGTTCAAGACCCATAGACTTCTCTTGGAAGGGGTTAAGGTTAAGAAAGAAGATGGCAGCCTTATCAAGTCCATTCTTACTAAGTTGGGATAGCCTACTTTGTGTTTTTTTCCACACTCCATTCTACTAGTGAATCCTTTATTTCTAAAGGACAAGACTACAAGTCCCCTTCTTTTGATGACTTTTGTGATATAAGATAACAAGAAAATCTCTTATATCTCAGTCTTCTTAATCTTAGAAACTCTTTTAATAAATCCTTAGTCACCCAACAACAACCAAATTCAAAGAATCCTAAGAAGAAATATCCTAGAAAGAATGGTCATAAACCAAACAAGGGTCCTAAGTAATTTCAGTCTTAAAATGAAAAATCATTTCAATAAAATGATAAGGAAAATAAAAACAAAGGGAAGAAGACTAATATAAATTCCCACTTTTGTAATCGAGATGGTCACTTAGAATCCAAGTGCTTGAAGAAAATGGAAGCCTTGGAAGGTGCAATGAAGAAGCATAACATCCATTTGGATTGCTCTTCAACTTCAACTTCATCTTCATGAATAGCATTTTCAACATCTACTTGTCAAGCATATCGACCTAGTTATGCACTAAATATATCTTCTTCTTCTCGTGCTCATGAGTGGCTCATTAATTCCAGATCTTCTTATGACATGGCCAAAAACAAACTGATGTTTTCTTCTTTAAATGATTATAACACGAAAAAATATATATGTTGGTGATGATAGATCGCTTAGTGTTTTAGGGACTGGAACCGTTCATATAGACAATGGTCAATTGAATGATGTATTATACGTTCCAACCTTATCCTGCAACCTTTTATCTGTATACTAGATAACTCATTCAGGTGAAGGTAAAATAGTTGAATTTTCACATCACGATATTGTAATTAAGGACCTAAGAGATCGTAGATAGATTTTAGCTACTAGCATTGTTGATGATTCTACAAGGTTGTATAAGATTAATGACTTTGGGTCATCAAATCTTCCCTCGGTATTTGTTGCTCATAATGATGAAGTGAGCAAAATTTGGCATGAGTGATTTGGTCACTTAAACTATCGCTCCCTTCAGAAACTATGTAAAGAAAATTTGGTGACAAGTCTGCCAATGGTATCTTACAGAGATTATGTTTGCTCCGGTTGTGTACTTGGAAAACATCATCAGGATAGTTTTGTAAAATGTGCCTCTTGGCACGGCTCAACCCATTTACAGCTTGTGCATAGTGATTTATGTGGTCTACTTCTAGTTGTTTCATTCTATGGATACAAGTATTTTTTAACATTCATTGACGATTTCTCCATATGTAGTTGGTATACTTCTTAAAACTCAAGAGTGAAGTATTTAACATGTTTTTAGCCTTTAAGGCCTTTATTTAAAAACAATATGGACATCAAATTCTTAAGCTAATATTTGATAATGGCGAAGAATATGTTAACAAAAAATTCATCAACTTTTGCACTAGGAATTGAATTCAAATGCAACATACTATTCCATATACTCCACAACAAAATGGTGTAGCTGAAAGGAAGAATCGCACCTTAAAGGAAATGGCTAATTGTATGCTTCAATCTAAAGGATTTAGTATTAATTTTTGGGAAGAAGAAATTAATTGTGCAAATTACATAGTAAATCGCACTCCCACTAAGGTTTTAAATAGTATCACTATAGAAGAAGCATGGAGCTCAGTTAAACCATATGTAAGTCACTTTTTTGTTTTTGGAAGTGAAGCATGGGCCCATATTCCAGATGAGAAACATAAAGATTTAGAACCTAAGAGTGAAAAATATATTTTTTTGGATATTTTGAACATGTCAAAGGATGTAGACTTATTCCTCTTAAGTCCAAAAATGTTATTATTAGAAGAGATGTAAAGTTTACTGAAAATATATCGGCCTACCAGCCTAGTTTGGTGGATGTGCCACCTATCTCTATCCTTTACACTTCTAAACTATTTCTTCTTCAGATGATGACAGTGAGGATGACAATTCCCCCCCCCCCTACCTTCTCAGGATCCTCCTTCAAATCCTCAGCTTACAAAATGGATCTGTGCTACTCAGGATGCAGTAGGTTCTCTTGCCGGTGATCCTACAGATCAGTGACGTACATGTTCGCAGTTCAATAGGGCCTCTTATTTACTAGCTCAAGCTTCAGAATTATGAGCCTCACACCTTTGTAGAAGCTTCAAGACATCTAGATTGGGACACAACTATGAATGAAGAATATCGTTCTTTATTGGAAAATGATACATGGGATCTTTTTCCTCTTCCAAACGGAGATGAACTTGTTAGATGCAAATGGGTTTATAGAACCAAGTATGGAACAGATGGAAAAGTTTATAAACATAAATCTCGTCTTGTTAATAAGAGTTTTTCACAAGTCGAAGGCATTGACTATACTGAAACCTCCTCCCCTGTTTCCATAGTTAGCTCCATCTACCTTATTCTTTCCCTTGCTACCTCTTTCAAATGGGAAGTTGATCAGATTGATGTTAAATCTTCCTTCTGGCATGGGGACTTGCATGAAAAAATCTATATGGAAGAACCTACTAGATTTATACAAACAGACTCCAGCCTTGTATGTCGACTGAAGAAATTCTTTTATAGTCTCAAGCAAGCCCCTTGAGCCTAGTATGCCAATATGGATATCTTTATTTTAGAAACTAGCTTTTCTAGGTGTCATTCTAACAATACTGTCTACACCAAGAAAGTGGGAAAGTCTCTTATCATTATTAATGTTTATGTTGATGATATTATCCTTACTGGTAGTGATCCCAGCGTTATAAACCATGTCAAGTCTAGCCTTAAAAGGAAGTTTGGAATGACAGACTTAGGACACTTGCATTATTTTCGTGGTCTTCAACTCTTGCAATGCAAGGAAGGTATTTCCCTTTCCTAGTCCAAGTAGGCCTATGATCTTCTACGGCATTTTCACATGGAAGATTGTAAGCCAGCCCCTTCTCCCTTTTAGTCTGGAGCCAAAATTTCAGTCACTTGTACCTCCCCTGAAGTTGATGCTACCTTATATCATCAACTTGTAGGAAAAATTTTGTATCTGACCCATAGTCATCCTGACCTTTCCTTTTTTGTTGGCCATATCCCTCAGTTTACGCAAAAACCACATGAAATTCATTGGAAATTAGCTAAAAATACACTTTTTATGTTCTAGGTACAATTTAGTTTGGGATTCATTACAGTGTAGAAGCATCTCCTCTATTGGTTGGTTCCACTGGTTCCTATTGGGTTGGTGACCCTGATGATCAGAAGTCTACTGTTGGTTATGTGTTCACTCTTGGTTCTTGACCTATTACACGGGCTTGCAAGAAACAAAGTGTCATTTCTCTTTATTCAGCAGAGTATCGCGGTGCCATAGAAGCTAGTAAGGAAGCCTTGTGGCTTCATCAGATCCTTCCAGAGTTTGGTTTTTAGCACCAACATCAAACAACACTTTGTTGTGATAATCAAAGTGCCATTCAACTATGCAAATATCAAGTCCAACATCAGCATAGAAAAAACATTGAGCTACACATGCACTTGACTAGAAAGCCCATTCATGATTATGTTCTTGAAGTGCAATATTGTTCAGCTGATCATCAAGTTGCAAACATCTTTACAAAGTCTCTCATAGAGGCAAATGTTACTAAAATTTGATTTATGGTTGGAGTTTAGGAAGTTGTCACTAGGGGGGGATAGGCTCTAATGTCTCCTTCCTTCTCCTATTGTGTCATATTTATACATCCTTCAATCCCATCCCAAGTTCTTCTTAAGGGGGGTGTTAGGATGTTCCGACACATAGGAAATAGTTAAGTATAACTTGGTCTAGTGTAGAGTTAGTTAAAGTGTGTTTCCTTACTATCTACATCTGTAAGTTCCAATCCGACGGTCATGATATGTTCTAGACATGAAGTGATCCGACGGTTCATTCTCTCCTTGATATTACCAACACTTGATCTGTGGCTTAACACCTGATTGGTCCATGATATTTATTTAAAGAGTATGTAGGGTCATTTGTAGGGTGACCATTCATGAGAGAAGCTTATGTAAATTTTTTTTATTTTATTAATAAATTGCTTGAAGTGGCCGTGTTGGCTCATGCCGATGATTGTTTCCCTCTTTAAGGGTTTTAACCATGTCAAGAACATTGGTGTATTGATTTGTGATCTATTTCTAAGCGGTGTCCTTTAGTGTTCTGTTTGAGGAACTTACCATGTAAATTCTTACAAAAATACATGAGTCTTAAAAAAAACACTATGTGAATAGGACAAAAATGTTATATATGCATGAATATTAAAGAATTTGGAAAGGATTCAAGTGATATTGTAAAGTTTCTATGAATAACATAGGAAGATTCATTATGGAGGTGGCCAAATTATGTTTTTTAATGGAAGAAATATAATAGGTGATTGTGTAATAGCTATTTTCTATTTGGATAAGTATACAAGCAAATAAAAACTCATTTTGAAAATGATGCATGGTAGTAAGTATGATATTTAGGCATTTTATACCTATTAAAATATTATACCCAATTAATTGTTGAACAAGATGTATTTATAGAAAATCTAGAATAATATTTATATAATGCATGACAAAAGAGCATCAAGTTATTATTAGGATTCTATTAATTCCTATGTATTGCATATAAAAGTATGTATGATAGTGAAAATTCACCATCTATGTATTGTTATATAGAGAGAAAAACAATCTAATAATTACAAAATATGCCTATACAATGTAATATCACCTAAAGATATAATATTTAGTAGCATGAAATTATTCTAGGCGTAGAACCCTCGTCAATAATAGCTTTGATAGCCAAAAACTTACAAGGAATCATGTAGTCATATATGAACATAAGTCACTATATGAAAAATTTTCTTAGGCAAATTAGATTTGGACCTTAAAAAGGTACAAGCGTCCTAGAACTAAATTCCAAGGGACTACAAGTATAGAGGTAAATTCTAAAATTGTATCTAGTTTTAGTTTTCGTAATATAGATATTTTCATTAATGTATTTATTATATTTATTGTGTTAAAGCATGTTCTTCATGCTTAGAGTAAAAAGAGTCAAAAATAATTTATTTGATTCAAGAGAATATTTATTTGACTCATGTCCAATCTGGAAATTTGAAGGAAAAAGAAATCATTTTTTATTTTTATGTGATAATCCCACAACATCTTAAAGTCAGCCTAGTGGCACCTATTCAACACTCCTAGAAAGTTATATATGTCTATCAAGTTATTCCTCTCGGAGACATAATTCATCAACACATTATTTATCTATTATTGCACTAAGAAAATATGGAAAAGGGATGAAGTCAAAGGAGAGAGAAAGAAGTGAAAGGATAAAGAGAAACCTAAGCTTTCCTCCCTAAGAAAACGCGCATGTGAAAATGTTTCTATGTATTGTAGGGCTGAAATTCGACCTCTATTGGAGGGCCAAAAATCTTTGTTTTGTCTATATTTTGAGCAAGATGACCAAAATTAACTTTCACTATTGGAGGGGACATGGAGGAGGGTTTAAACATGAAATATTTATGACGAACTGGGTCCTGGATATGTCATCTTGATATGATTCTGTGAGAGAAGGATTATTGGGCTTTCCCCTTGTCATGATTTTCCTTAGTTAGTAGCAAAAATTTTGGTGTCTCTTGTCTCTTTATGACCTTTATATTTTGTAAATTTGTATAATGATTGATGAAGAATAAAACCTAACATTCACAAGTAATTACAAGTAATAGTAATCAATAATTAATCTCTTTTGCACTTCGTTTCTCAACACGGTATCAGAGATAAGGTGAAGGAAGGAAACTTGGAGATCACATTTTTCTAGTACTCTTGATTGAAGACATATTTTTAGAAACTCTTTCTCTCCCTTAACATACATGTTCATTAAGGAATTTCTCAAGGACCTAAGTATTATCCTTAAATCCATAAAAGGATATATAACTGAATATGCTTCTAAATTATCTTAAAGAGTGAAGGATGGAAATTTATACTCCACTCTTATAGGTTCAATTGAAGATGAAAACACTTGGGAAATTAATAGTGGAGATTCAAGGCATATGACAGGTGAACTTGGACATCTTAACACCCTATCAAAAGGAATTTCTTCTAACAATGCTAAACTTTAAGAACAAACTAGATATCTAGTCAAAGGAATTATATCTACCTCCAACGAGCTAGAAGCTAGTAGGAACATTCATCTCAAAATCATCCTCTATGTTTCAAGTTTGAAAAATAATTTACTCTCTATTTATTGTTTGGAAGATAAAGGGGCTGTGAAAACATTTTTTAATGTCAAAAATTTTGTTTTGGCTACGAGATGTAGTATAGATAATGCTAAGTTTATTGAGATTCATGAGGAGAGGTTGTATACTCTTCTAACTTCTCCTGATTAAGATTTAGAACACATTGAAATAAATTCATGTTAATTGTGGCATAGAAGATATGTCCATGTCCATTACAAAATATTTCCATCTTTGAGTGAAATTGTTATAGGTGTGCCCTAATTGAAAGAAGAATACGAAGGAGTTTCTAAAGGGTTTTCCCTTAGAAAAATGTGAAGAAGCTATCTTTCAATAGTAACTCAAGATTCAAAGATATATTTGACCTAATTCATTTTGGTGTTTATGTTTATATGCCTAAAAATTCACTTGGTGGTATTCAATACTATGTAACATTTATTGATCATCATTCTAGAAAGAATGGATATATTTCTTGAAGTCTAACGCTCAGGTATTTAAACAAATCCAAGGGTTGAAAGCATGAGTTGAGAATTTAACATAACTGAATATTAAGACCTTAAAATTTGATAACTTGTGGCCTTTTGTAAAGAACTTGGGATTAAGAATCCTGTTGCATTGTCAAGATATTCACAAATTATCATGGGGAGAAGCCACTATGAATGAATTATGCATTCACAATAGAAGCCCTGAAAAAATTCTTGGTAATATAACTCTAGAAGAATATTTTACTAGAAATAATCCTATTGTTGATCACATTTGAATCTATGGATTTCAAATATACATTCAAATTCCCAAGGAGAAAATAAGGAAGTTGGATCTTGTAGGTATCAAAGGAATCTTTGTTCGTTATAGTAACTCATATAAAGAATATAGAATCTACATCAAAGAACAATGTCATATTGAAGTAAGTATAGATGTCACATTTGATGAATGTGTTACATTCAAGGAGGAAAAATATATCCCTATTGTTCTTGATGAAGAAAAACGACTAGACTTTCCCAATGAAGATAGTACAAAACACATCAACTCTAAATAACCCACAACTGGCCATCTTGAAGAACTAGAAGAACCAAGCAAACTAGTATAACGTATCTTAATTCTAGAAACTTGAAACAAATCATATTGGCTAAGAAAAAAATTACAAGAAGTTTAAGGACATGCAACTACAAAAGGAGCATTCAAATAAAGCAAAAGACCCAAAATATACTCTATTTATGTAACTTATATGACCAAACTCATTGAATCAGAACACTCTAGCTAGGATAAAGGTGTAAAAAAACAAGTATGGAAGATTGCAATGATAGGAGAATGCCAATAAATAAATAATAATGATGTTTGGGAAATACTTCCTAGACTAAAGCATAGAATTGTTCTAAATTCCAAGTGGATTTACAAAATTAAGAATGCAACTAATGGAGGCATTGAAAAATATAAATCTAGATTTGTGGCTAGAGGATTCTCTCAATAACAGGGAACTGATTATAATGAAAAATTTCCTCCTACAACCAAATACATAACTATGAAAACCCTTATCTCCATTACAACTTTAATGTGATATAATATACACCAAATGGACATGAAGACAACTTTTCTTAATGGAAGAGTTGATGAACAAGTTTACATAAAACAACCTAAATGATTTGAAGTGCATTGAAAGGAAACTCATGATTGTAGATAGAAAAGGGCTCTATATAGCTTAAAGCAACCACCTAGAGTATGGTATGCTTGTATACATACTTATCAAATAATGCATGACCTTATTAGAAGTGTTGTAGATCCATATTTCTATGTCAAAACAATAAAGAATTAACCAATAGTCATTTGTCTATATGTGCATGAGTTATTAGTAAAAAGTGTCAAGAATCTTATTTGTGAATGTAAGAATGATCTAATAGCTTATTTCAACATTAAATAACTTATACTAATGCAATATTACTTGTGAATTGAAGTTTGGAAAAAACTGTGTGAGATCCTTCTTGGGTAACGACAATATGTGAACAAGATTAAACAAAAATTTGGAATGATGAATTGTAAACCTATAGCAACTTCAATGATCACAAATTTGAAAGAGTTGAAAAGTTCAGACTCAAACCTTGTTGATATATCATCATATAGGTAGTTGATTTTCTCTCTAATATACTTAGTGAACACCCAACAAGATATATGATACGCGCTAAATATCTTAAGTTAACCTTAGGTGGAAACTAGACATGGTCATTGGGTAGAAACACAATGTTGGCATTATGTTTCAAGTGTTGTCCTTGATGGAAACTCACTCAGAGGTTGGTACAGGTGCTCAGAGGTTGGTATAGGTGATGGCAACTTAATCAGAGGACAGATCTCAGTACAGCAGGACAAGAAATATATATATGCAGGTTTATCAAGGAGAATCCGCGTATACATGCAGGTTTGATTTAGTAAAAGCGCGTACATGTGAAAAGTACCTTTGGTCCGTGACAGTTAGTCCTTGGAAGTTGTGCCTATGGTTTTGGACCATGGTGTCTCGACGAACGTGTTGATCCCTAGTTTCGAGGTTGATGGTATTGGTTTGTTATGGTTTTGGACCATGGTATTGAGAGAGGCCTAAACCTATATAAGGAGAAGATCATTAGGCCAAGACGTGAAAAAATAGTGAGCAGTGGGTGTCTGACGAAGTGAGAGGATCTGGTATTGCTGGTTGTCTGTTCGGGAAGTTTGGCAAGGGTCGGATCTGACAGCGGAGGCATAAGTAATCATTTCTAGATCTGTACGCGGGTTTCCTTTGGAGAAAGTGCGTATATAGGCGGTTTCGGTAAAGTGCAGTAGCATATGCATGATAAAGTTTGATATCTCAGGTTGCTGCTGATTCTGGTGGTTGTTACAGAGTTCTGGTCTCTGGTTTGGGTTCTGTGTTCTTAATGACAGGGTTTCAGTGATTCAGTATTGGGTTGTTTAATGAATTATGATGCAAGTTTAAGTTGATGATTGTATTGCAGTAATGTTTGTTTTGTACTCTTGGATCCAGTCTGAAAATTTGATGAAACGTGGTCCCTGAAGATTGTAGGGTCAGCACCTACGTACTAGTAAATGGATCAGCTAGTACAAGAGCTGAGGGGGTTGTAGCTCCCTTCCAGAAGTAGTTGGAAAACGAGAGAGGGTTGTAGCCCTCTGCAGGTTGT
>APFE030755151.1:11757-28352 GCA_000404065.3 Pinus taeda
ATAATAATAAATAATTTATTAATAATATAAATAATGAAAGTTGTTTTAAATAATAATATAAAATAATTATAATTATAATTAACAGTCAGTGAGTCGGCCATTCTATCTGTGCATCTAACCTCTTTCATATTTATACCAAATTCTTTTCCTTTTTCTCTCCGTACAATAGTCCTGATGATGAGTCTGGGTTTAGACTCGAAACGTCGACCATATAAAGATGAATATTGTGGAAAATCCGAACTCCTCTCAGAAACCACACCACAGTAATCTACAATCCAAAAAAGTGCGAATAGTGTCAAGTTAAAAAACAATTGTTATATTACATGGGCAACAAACATTAGAAGTCACAAGTTTCTATGCCTCTAAAACTTGAAGAAAGAAGTTGGAAAATGCTCAAGCTAGAGCCAAGTCATCCTTCTCTTTGAAATAAATTTCTCATTGCCTACTTCTTAAACACCTCTTATATCACTTTGATGTCGACGTCATCAACATTCCCATCTGGTGACCCATTATTTTCTTCAATTTTCTGGACACTCTCAATGTGGCAACCAATTTTTTCATGCCTTCTTCTTTCAACACAAATTAAACACGCATATTAGATTAATTCACACACACACAAATGTAGCGAATTCACCCGCAAACTCACAAGAAATTCCACATATATTCCATTCACACAAAATATTTACAAATTGGCCATAGTGAGAATATGGGAATTTCCTATGCTGGTCACTCTCTCCACACTCTAATATGCCTCATATGCTTACATACATTTATAAAAACAAACCTGAACCAAAATTGGTTTTAGATCCTAAACTAATTCCTAAAATCTCTTTAGATCCTAAAATACCTTCTAAGTTCTCTTAACAATCCTTGATCCTTAGGGTGACTCAAATATGTGGAGAATATATTCAATATTTCCTCCAAATTTTAAACAAAAATTCCTCAAATAATTTATACATGTTGATCAGGAAATTCTCTCCTCATTTATCAGCTAAATTTTTATAATCAATAGCCTATTTCGTAAATGAAATTAATTCCTATCTTTCAATTACATAAATTTGACTCAATTTAAATTAAGGGAACCCACTTCCTTTAGTAAACATGGAAATACTTCCTAGGTCTTGTTGTAGTGTAGTATGCTCCTGCATCATTTCATCAAGCAATGTTAATAATTAACAACGCTTAATAAAATAATTTATAAAAATGCATAATTGAACAAATTGATCATGAACTAGCCATTTTACTTTTATTAAATATTTAGAAATAGGTCTTCAAAATCAAATCCAAGCAAAATCCATCAACCTTGAATGTAAAATCCACGTGATAAAAACATAAAAGTGCTAATTATGAGTTTTCCCACCTATAGGTCTTCAAGATTATACTCAATTTAATAAAAATATCTAATCTTAATTACAAGTTTTCCAACCCTTCTTTCCACTAATGAAAGGGTTCCTTGTATAATAATTAAAATTGGAAATAAATCTTATTTCCTATTTTTCTTCAACTGACATCTAAAAATAGAAAATTATCTAATACATGTTAATCACAAGGAAATATCTTCCTATGATTTGGTGGATTCATTGTCCACTTTTCTTTCTTTTTGCTCCAGATATAATTTCCATAAAGTGATTTTGTTCAATAGTTGAGTGATGACTGAGGCCTCAAAATATCCATATTAATTTCACACATGTAGAGCCTCGTAGTAACTTTTACATGTCCTTTTATAACTTTGGCCATAATTGAGGTAATTGGGATTGAACATTCCTCAGTTTGGAGATGAGCTCTCAACTCAAGTTTCTATCCCATGTATTAATATTATTAATTTTCTTCATTCAATCATCCCTTAATTTCTTTATATCACAACACCCCAACGTTATGTGAATAATTCAAGAAGAAGGCCAAGGTTTTTATCATCATCTTCCTCTTTGAACTGAACTTTACCAATCCCTTTATTCATCACATTATTTGTTTAGGATCTTTGTTTTGAAAAAATGAACCACACTTAGAATGAAACCAACATACGAAATCAAATTTTCAAACTAAGATTCATACTAACTAGAGCTGCAGTTTCTGAATTCTTTATGTTATCCTTCTACAATAGGAAATGGTAAAAGATTGCTTTGAAAAAGTCATAATTCTAAAAAGTAGAATGAAGTTGGAAATGTGACCAAATTCATTTAAATAAAGCTTTCATGACCAAATTTGATTACTACATAATTCATTGAATTCACTGCATGCATGTTAAAGTTAACTTTCTGTATTCTTTGGGAAATAATATATTGTTATTGATCATCCTATTCAGTGTAAAAAAAAACACTAAGAAACCATCAACTAAAAACTCTTGATACTAACAAATGCCAATAAATTATGTCAATTAACAGAAAACATCCCATCAAACATCTATAGTTTATTAGCTTTCAACTATTGGGTTGTTGGGTATGGGTTATCGAGACATTGTATGATTGAGATTTCAATTATCAAGATGTTGGGTATCGACTATTGAGTGATCATATGATTAGGATTTTTGTTATTGAGCAATTGAATGATCAAGCTACCAACTATTGAGCAATCTAATGACCAGGCCTTCAATTATCAATATGTCAGGTATCAAGATTTCCTCCTAATATTGACAAAAGCCAATAATGGCTATTATCTATTAAAATAATTCTCATCACATGCCATAAAATAAAATGATATAAGTTTACATGGATTTTGACGAGTTGAGGTATTAGGTATTTTGTTAAAATTGAACATTATGTAATCCCCAACACAAAGAAAACTCGATAAGGGATGGTAATTGATATACCTATTCACATTACTTGACATGGAATCCTTAAAAAAATTATGATTAAAGTGTTGGGTCTTTCATTTTTTTGGATAATTTTGATTAGAAAGTGGCCATGGAAAAGATAAATGGATATCTAGAAAAAGAGTGGCCAATGTAATCATAAGTTAGTAGCATAAAGAAGAAAGCGACCAATAGACTCAATGGTAATGTGGACCAAGTAGTTATCTTGGAAATCATTGAGTGCATGCGAAAGAAGGAATGACAACACCAAGCAAGGGTGAAATAGGATGGATCGGGTCAAAGAACAGTTAAAGTTGATCGTGTCAAGCCATGGAATTTAAGTTGGACCACATCAAGGGAGTGGATAACTTAATAGTATTAAACGGGCAAAAATTATATAAGGAGATGCAAGGCAAGTAGCACAAACATGTAGAGTGGAGAAAAGGGTTGACGTGCTGCTAGAATTCAAATTCATTATTTGACATTGTGTTTTGTACCTATAACTAAGATTTTGTGGATGAACTATGATGTATCTAGTTGTGACATCACAAATCTATAGTTGTAATGTTGATTTGGCCCAATAATAATAAAAAGAAGACCGTTGGCTAGGATATTCATTGTGTTATATGCATGTGTGATCCATGTGGATATTGGTGTCCACCCACCTATTCCACTTGGAACCACAACATTGTTTCTTTTAGTTTCTTTAATTGTAGCATAGTTTACTATTTTTGGAAAATTTCCAGGTCCTTAAATTCCAGAGTCGTTTTGAGGCCCTAAACGATGTTTTTTTTGGAAAATGGGCAAACTCATAATTTGTGGCATGTGTTTGTAGTCGAAATTTGTATTCCTCAGATAGATATTTCTAACGATGTATCAGACGCATCAAACAAAGATCATATGCCAAAGTTACGACCCCAGGAAGTTGGTGTAGCAATTAAACCCAACAGGGGTCCACAAACTTTTTGCGCTTCACCTCCTAGGGTTAGTTTTTGGGATGTTTAGGGTTTTCCCTTGTTTCTCAATAATAAAAAGGCCTGCGAACCTCATTGTAATACAATTCAAAGGCATGTAGTCAAGACACCTCTTCTCAGAGAGAAGTTACCATCACCAAAGCTAGTTTATTTCCATTATGCATGTAAATAGTTTTCATTATTTTGTTATCAATGAATTGAAGTTTAGTTTTTGTTGTAGCTCTGTGTTTCTATTTAAATCTATATTTCATTTCGTTCCTTCACAAAATATGGATCAATGGTATCAAAGCAGTCTGCTCTTTCTCTATTTTTTGTGCATGTCCCCAATGATATCGGGGTATAAGGAGTTAGGGCTTGAACTGGTTGAACCTTTAGAAGACTAACCTCGCCAACCTCGATGACCTAATATCGAGGAAGAAAAGAAATATGGGTGAGTAGGATATCCTTTTAAAATATTGCTTGAAGAATCCCTCGAGCGACAAAGGAACGTGATGATGGACAACTTTTCCTAGATCTTTCCGCGAATTCCCACATGCGACACATCTTCATCTACCAACCACCATGGAGGTTCACTCCATTTAAGGTACAAGTAAACTTTAGCAATCCCATATTTGAAGGCTAGATAAATGTCATAGATGAATGGTTAAATCTGTTGGAAAGATAATTTTCAATTCATGATTTTTCCAATAAGGAAAATATTACTTTTTCCCTCCTCAAAGCATCCCCCCGCATCAAGGAATAATGTGATACCTACTATGAGCAGAGGGATGAGAGGGAACTCACTTTGAATTATTTCTAAAACACCTTCAAGGAAAAATATTACCCTATTGGGAGCTATGAAGGTAAGTACATAAAATGGACCACACTGTGGCAGGGAAGGGACCAAGACATGCCAAAGTTCACAAATATTTTTCATACCGTTCACACAAAGTTGGGTATCAAGGATTTTGAGCAGAATCTGGTAATCAAGTACTATAGCTATCTACAAAAATACATCCAAGATGAGATGGATTTCCTAGACATCTCCTCACTTAGCATCACCTATCAATACGTTGTTGAGAATGAGTAGAAATTTAAAAACAAGAAGCGAGACTTTGGATCTGTAAATCTAAAGCAAGGGGAAGGTGCTTCCAAATCGTAGAACAAAGGAAAAATCCAAGGAGGCGTGACCCAAGACAACCCACTGAAGCTACAAGCAAATAACAACACCATGAAATCAAAGAAGGACATAGGAAAGTGGTGTGAGTTCCATAAGATCCCCACTCACAACACAAATGAGTGGTAAGCCAAGCAGTCATTGGTGGTCGCGGTAAAGGCTTCAGAGTCAGATGCATGTTCCGACTCTAAGTGAGAACCCGACAAGGGGAATGACAAAGGGAAGCAGATTATTGATGTGGAGCCTAGTGCTACCATTGCCACCACCAAGATCCAAATGAAATGGCCCGAAGATCCAGGGTAAGGGGAGAGTATCTTCCACTCACAGACGTGGGTGAAGGGGTCTCCGTTGCAGTTCATTATTGATAGAGAGATCCAAAAGAGCCTCATCCCAACAGAGGTTGTTAAGAGGTTGGGCCTACCGACCACACCAAACTGGCATCCATACACCATCGGGTGGCTCCACCAAGGACAAGATCTTTGCGTCAACCAACAATGTTATTTTCCCTAGAACAACAAACCCTTCAGGAATGAGGTATTGTGTGACGTTGCTCCTCTTGAAGTTTTTGATGTATTATTAGGCCATCCATAATTGTGGAAGCATCATGTTGTGTATGATTCGAGGCCTCACACTATAATTATTACTTTGGTCAGTAAGTTGTATAGAATACCGAAGGTACCCCCGCCTACTGTCATCTCTTTGATCTCTTCTAAGAAATGCAGTAAGATCATATGCCATACTGGGAAATTTGTTTTTTTTTTACTCATTCTAAAAGTAAGGGGAAGATCGTGGCCACATCCATGGCCCTCGTGAAGGGTTCCATCGTATAGCAGCAGCAGGTCGATAAGATTGTGGAAGAATACAGGGACATATTCTCCTCACCTATAGGGGTACCTTCGCACTATTAGTTCAAGCATTCGATCGATCTGATTCCCACAGCACCGCTACTCAATGGGTCGATATTTCGTTTCTCTCTTATGGAAAATGAAGAAATCAAGCAGTAGATCCAAGATTTGCTGCAAAAAGGGCACATCCGACCACGTTCCTCACCTTATGGGAGCTCACTTGTGCTTGTACAAAAGAAGGATGGGACCTGGAGACTCTGCATTGATTACATGCACTAAATAAAATCATTTCCTGGAACATGTATGCATTCCCACATATTGATTACCTTCTTGACCAACTCAAAGGAGCCAAGTATTTCAGCATGATCGACTTAAATCTTGGTTATCACTAAGTTCTAATAGAACCCACGAATGTATGGAAGACGACCTCCAAATCCGAGGGCCTTTTTGAGTGGTTGGTCATGCATTTCAGGTTAACAAATGCCCCAACAAATTTTATGAGGTTGATGGATGACATCGTGCAACCGTTTACCAAGCCATTTTTGGTTGTATAATTGGATAGCATCCTCGTCTTCAGCAAGAGTTGGGAAGAGCACTTGCAACAGAATTGAGAGGTCCTTCAAAACCTACGACAACACAAATAACATCTTCTTTATCAACTGCTTAACCAACTACTGCATCTATTGAAGCTACTGGATCTACTGCCCGCATTAACTTTCCATTTTCCCTGATAACTATTTTAGGGTAAAGATCTGGGAGTTTGGATCGACAAAAGTTGAGTTCAAGTTGGTAGACCAGATCCAAGCTAAGAAGCCAGAGATCCAGTAGCCAGGGAGCCTTAGGTGATTTGTGTGATGCACCTACGAAGAAATGTTTTTGATCGTGTCTTATCTCTATTATAGATTACTATTGTTCATAAATATGACCATTATTATTCTAAACCAATATAAACTACAAAAGCTAACGAAACCTTTCTCAACATCTGAGTAAATAGCTTCTACTATGTGCCAACTTGGAGAAATGCACCTTTGGCATGAGACAGATCCAATATTTGAGTTACATCATTGATGAGAAAGGTATGCATGTGGATCCATCTAAGATCCATGTCATTAGGGATTGTCAAGCCTCGACCACTCTAATGGAGCTTTGTAGCTTTTTGGGCCTTGCCAATTTTTATCAGAGATTCATGTTCGGATTCTCTCATATCACTTGGCCTTTGAGCAAAGTTACCAAGGGCATAGCGAAAGAAATTTTTTTATGGTTTGAGTCCTAATAGAAGGCATTTGTTGAGCTAAAGCACCACCTCTACTCTGCACCAATACTCACATTGTTAGACCTGCAACAACCATTTGAAATTGAGACAGATGCCTCTAACTATGTTATTGGTGTAATTCTCACCCAACAAGGGCATCTAGCAGCCTATATAGGTGAGACACTTCTCGAAACAATTCATAAATAATCCACCTATGATAAGGAGATGTATTCCATCACGCAGGCTTTCCGACAATGGAAACATTTATTTATGGGGAAGTAGACAATTATCCACACAGATCACCGACTTCTGTAACTTATATAGACCGAAGGGAAGCTGTAGAATGATCGCCATTAGAAGTGGTCCACATATTTTCAAAAATTCCACTTGAATATCAAATACAAGAAGGGAAACAACAATCAGGTTTCAGATTGCCTCAGTCAACCACCGATTGCAGCATTAACCATTGTTCTCAACTCTTGTGACCATGAGACCTCTAGATGGCTGCAATTATATAAAAATGATCTAGATTTTGACGCCACATACTAGAGGCTAGTGGATGGCAAGCAAGTTCCACACTTCCACCTCCAGGATGCATTATTATGCTACATGGGCCACCTATGTGTCCCTTTAAGTGAGTATGCCAAGATGATTTGGAAGGCGCACTACATTTGGGTCCCAGGACACTTTGGTGTGGAGAAAATTGTGGTCGTACTACATAAGTATTTTTATTGTCCAAATCTCCAACAAGATGTTGGAAAATACATCAGATCCTACACTACATGTGTAATTTCAAAGCTAACTATTAAGAAATAAGGCTTTTATACTCCTATACCTACTCCTATTCGACCATGGGAATCCATCTCTGTGGACTATATGTCTAGCCTTATTTCTACCAAGAACGACAATGACTGTGTATTATTGGTCTTTCACAGATTTTCTAAGATGGCCATATTGATTGCCTGCAAGAAGAGTGTCATAGTAGAGGCCACTGCCAGACTCTTATTTGAATGAGTGTAGGTACATTTTGGGATCCCATAGACCATTATATCAAACTGGGACAATAGGTTCCTAGGTTCCTAAGCGTGTTTTGGTTGGGCCTTTCGTCATTGTTGGACACCAAGCTCACCAAGTCAATTGCATTCCACCCCCAAACTAATATCCCGACAGAGGTGGTCAATAGGAGGATTGTGAACATACTACGCATGTATAAATCTAAGCATCCATGATTAGAGTCTTCCCTATGTGCAACACAGTTATAACAGAGCTCTCCATAGCTCGACTAGCCACAACCCATTTGAAGTGAGTCTGGGATTTCAACCATTATGTTCCCTTGATGTTGCACTACCTTTTGCAAATACACACAAAGAATCTACCCATGTTCAATCTGAAGCTAATAAAACCACTAGGTTTATTAAACACGTTCAGCACATTTTCCAACAGGTTCATGACATCATGGTGAAATCCAATGAAAAATACAAACAATGACATGATTAGCATTGGGTTCCCCATAAGTTTCTGGTGGGCGACAAAGTTTGGTTACATTAGTATAAAGTGCACCTTGTTGGAGCCTATTGTAAGCTTCAACCACTATGATATGGGCCTTACACCAAGGTTGTAGGAGACAACACTTTCGAGCTCAGTATCCCCCAATTTCTTGGCTTTCACCCCATATTCAATGTGGACTTCCTTTGGCCATACTTTCCACCATTGTTGGACACATCAGACATTGTTAAGTAGTTGATACCAACAGAGCTCAACCCAGATTGCATTGAACAAGCCACAACTGATCGAATCATGGGCACACAGATCAAGAACACTAGAAAACAAAGGAGCCAACTATATCGAGTTGTCAAAATTGTCCAACTCTTGCACCAAGGCAAGTGGCTCATTAGGGACCAAGTTCAGCGGAAATTTCCCCATCTCATGGAGGCACTCAACGCAATGGGGACTATTGCTTCCTAAGGAGGGAGAATTGATCCAAGTGGATATTGGTGGCCATCCACCTATTCCACTTAGACCCACAACATTGTTTCATGAAGTTTCCTTAATTGAGACACAATTTACTATCTTTGGCAGTTTTTCAAATCCTAAACTTTTGTAGCCATTTTGAGGCCCTAAATGGCATTTTTTTAGAAAACAAGAAAACCCATAACTAATTATAGGGGTTTGCAATCAAAAGTTGTAGTCCTCGGATATATATTTCTAATGAGGCATCATACACATCAAATGAAGATCGTATGCCAAAGTTATGACCCCAGGGAGTTGGTATACCAACTAACCCTAATAGGGCCCACAAACTTTTGGTGCTTCATCTCCTAGCATTAGGATTTTGGATGTTGAGGTTTTCCCTTATTTCTCGGTAATAGAAAAGTGTGTGTCTCATTGTAACATGGTTAAGAGGCATATAACCACCATCATCTAATCTAATTTATTTCCATTTTGTATGAAACATTCATTATTTTATTATCAATAATTCATTTTTCGCTATAACTCTATATTTCTATTTAAATCTACATTTCATTTCATTCTTACACAAATTTAGATCATATTTCTTTAACCAATGTTAACTCATTAATAAAATAAAACAACAATATAAACAATATCATATTTCTTCATAATAAAAACAATCTATAATTTACCAAACTTATAAAAACCATCTCTCATCATTTTTTTAATATTCCATGTTAATTTATTGGCTTGTTATCACTCCCATCAAGTTTCTCCTCCATCCAAAAATCATTCTCACCCTAACAATAATACTAGATGTTAAAACAACTTTTCAACACAACATTCAAAAACAATTAAAGAATTAAATGTCATCGAATACACAAAAATATAATTGTGTGGAGATTAACCATTCAGATTTTATCAATTTATTACATGAACTTATATAATTATAAAAATAAATAAAAAATGATCTCATTCAACTAATATTTTATATATTAAATTGACTAATACACTTTATCTTTTACATTATTCATTCTTACATTTGCTTAATCTATACAATAACATTTACTATATAAATAAACTTATAAAGCTTCACTATTAATTTTATATGTAATGTTATGTTCTTAACAATGACAAGTCACAAACTTTTATACTTGAAAGAATAAGTTCCACTAACCACCATTATGATCTAGGGTTGTTATATTGACTTGTCTATAACCATTTACTTTAATAAAGGTATCTACAAGTAGCCATAGCATTGACAAGTAACCATCATTATGTTCGAGATTAATTCCTCATTCTGATGTATTGATTTGCTTTTAATGGTTTTTGAAGATAAGATAGCACATAGATGGAAGATAGAGGACCATTTTTCAAATATTTTGTTTAATTGAAATGTATTTTATGATGGCAAGCAAATTATTCTAACTTATAATTTTATATCTTATATTATATTATTAGTTCATTGTCACTTAGATTACGTACGGTATTTGTCATTTTGATTTATATATAATATTAAATTTAATCTTTTAATTTTTAATTATTTTATAAGATATTTATAACTATATATAATTTAAATTATTTAAATTATTAAACATTTTTAATTTAGTTTAGCAAAAAAAATATTTATTTTATCTAAAATAATTTATAAAGATAAGATTAATACCTAATTAATTATTGTTTTTAATTATAGATTTTAAGGTTGGTAATTTTAGCTGAAATCTTAAAAAAATAAAAAATAAAAATAAATAAGAAATAACATAAAGGTGTAGTCTAACTTATAGACTAAATAGTTTTTTAATCAGAATTCACCAAAATCTAACAATATAATTTCAAAAAAAATTGTTGTTCAAAATATATTTTTGAATGCATAAATGGATTCAGCATGTGAAAAACCCCCGGGGCGCTCGAATTATGCAGATTAAAGTTATAACACCTAGTGACACACCAACCATTGTTTTTACCAAGATTTATTTAGCACTGTTAATTCTATTTAGTTTAATCTGAATTGTTAAAACATTTAGGCTGAAAAGCCAGAACAAAGGTTGTTAAATATTAATTAAAATATTTTGAATCGGTTTGTAAAAGAACTGGAGAATCAGTTAAATTAACTTATGAAAAACAGTGACAAATAGTTCTCTCACCCTCTTCCTTGAAAAGGAAAAGGGAGAGAATCATGTGGGGGTTGAAAAGAGAATGAAAAATTTTATTGTGATTATTTTCTTCCCAGAGCTGAGCAAGTTAGCTAGTGGGAAAGGAATTGAGATAATAGTTGGGGGTACACGACTTGAGGCTGGACATGTTCCTGATGCCCAAGGTACCAAATTATTTATCATTGAGAGAAGTGAAAGTGCTCAGAGGGGGATTCTGGACATAATTGCCAGATCCGGGGCTAGGTTGAGAGACCTTCCAAATTAAAGGAGTTACATGCTTGAATCACACTCATACAGAGAAACATATAAGTAATATTATTGTGTTAGCAAATTATTATTAGGAAAGTATATATTGTTTATTGATATAATAGAAATTAAGATTAGCATGGTAGAACGTTGTATCAACATTATTCTGTTATTGAAAGGAAACATAAATACAGTCTTTTAGTATATTACATTACTACCATAGGTACATATGTCACCAAAGCATACAAGAGATAACTAATATATCTACTCACATGGCAGTAATGTCTACAGTAAATATTCTAATGTTTAATCACAGAGAATTCTAAGCCTAACAATGAAGAACTTAATTCAGAGATTTAATATTCCGGCCTAGAATTTCTGTACCTATTATATCTCTTAACCTTATATAGTTTATTGAAACCAAATATTTGCAATATATAAAATATCAGTTTCACATAATTTCCATCATTAACTACTGTTCATTTATGACAAAGAAATCTATGCAAGATAGTCGACCCAAACTTTATTATGGCATGGGAATGTAAATAACTAAGGAGTTAGGGTTTATCAGCCTCGGTCAAGTTTTGAAGAGAACCCACCAGGAGCCAAGTACCCAGACTCTATTAAAATCCCTGAGACCCTTAAGTTATTAAACTAGAGACCATATTCAAGCAAGTTTGGAACACTGATATATAGAATTAGAGTAACAACGACCACATTCATAATAACGTTTGAATCATTCACGGAAAAAGAAATCAATAATGCTTAGTTCACGAAGTTAAAATAAACCGCAATATATAAATATAATAAAATATAAAATATAAATATAAATATAAATATATATATATTATATATATATATATAATATATAATATATATATATATATAATAATATATATATATATATATATATAATATATATATATATATATATATATATATATCTAGACACACCAGAAGCCGAGTTATCAAGACAGTTTGGACACAACATTCAAATTATTATATGTATGCCAAAATGTAAAGTCCTGTTCTCATAGAAACACCTAGAACCAAGCCACGAGCTAAACTATCGTAGCGGTAAGGCATAGGCCGACCCATTCAAAATTAAATAGTTAAAACCCTTAAAGTATAAGTATCCCGGCCGCAAGGCCTAATCTCATATTAATTACATTTCCAAAATAACGTGTTTGCAGAAGTATGTCTCTAAAGAAATCGAGCTAAAGGAGAGTTTTTGAGTCCAACCCACCTCGAAAAAATGAGAAATAGCAAGATTAGTTTGGAACACTAGTGCTACCCAAAAAACCATGCCACAAGAAGATTCTGAATCCCTGAAATATTTACCTGCATAGAGAACAACGAATATGAGGATTTGAATTCGATTATAAATAACCACCGAATTGAATCTTACAACAAAGTAAGGGTTTTTACCTGGACCGAGTTTAGCATCCCTCGGAGCTGCAACAAAAGCCTAAAATGTGAAAAGAACCTTAGCATTGAACTGTAAAATGAATTACAACACAAAATGGTAAAGGATTAGGCATTTACCTCTTGTTGTCGCGTGAAATTGACCGATCCACCTGAAATGCGAATCCATTCTGTGGTAGAGGCACCTGCACAAGGGTAACAGTAAGAACCCTTGTCAGCTGCCCATCAAATATGCATAGGTTCATCGTAAAGAAGTTTGAGCAGAAGCTCATAAGTTAATTGTTAAGGTCTGTCGATACCTGTAGGATGAAGGATTTGAGCATGGCGGATCATGAACCAGGTTACCCCTTCTGCCGCAGAGCCATAGAGCCAAAAACATCAGTCAATGAACCTTTCACGCTATAGAAAAACCTTATCATATTCTATCAGCCCTAAATTGCCAAGACCGTAGATCGGTCTAGATCCAACGATAGAGATCGTGCCATCTACATTAGTTTGAGACTCTTCCAAACAGTCGAGTTAAGGTTCATCAATGCCGGGTTGTGTGGCCAACAGGGAAGATACAACGATGAAAAAGGAGGGCCTCGGGGCTCTCCCGCCTTAATGAGGAGGGTTACCCTGAGGTAAGTCCGCTCAGGTGACGTAAATGCAGGTACATCAACAAAGATTACGTGGAGTCCAACAAGGATTTTGTTCCGCAGTGTCAACCCTTTATCAACACTAACAGACCCGTGAACTATGTGGGTAGTGCAAATTCCAGATAACCTTAAAGATGTTGGATTATGACTTGGTGTCGAATTCATTAACCTTTACATCATTTAATTAGTCAAATAACTTGTTTTATTAGTGTTTCTTTTTTTTTAAAATTGAATACGAATGTTACAAATGGTATTAGTGTTGGGTCCCTATAATACTAGTGATTACCCCATTAATATGGTAGTTGTACCCATTATTAATATTGTTGTGCCCCTATTGTCACTATATTGTTATTACTGTGCCCATATTATCAAATAACTTGTTTTATCAGTGTTTTTTTTTTTTTTTTTTAAATTGAATAAGAATGTTACAAATGGTATTAGTGTTGGGTCCCTATAATACTAGTGATTACCCCATTAATATGGTAGTTGTACCCATTATTAATATTGTTGTGCCCCTATTGTCACCATATTGTTATTATTGTGCCCCATAGAATCCATCTAGTGTTATTTTTGTGGCTTTATATTATTATTGTTAGGTCGGCTGGGTTATATTGTGACTCATTAGACTCCTATATATAAAAAGGAGGTTTTGTCATTTGAATCATCCAATAATTGTTCATTTATGTAATGTAAAGGAGGTTGCCCCCTCGAAGAGGTTGAATTCTAAGGCGTTGATCTATCTTTTCTATCTTTTTCTTGTTTTGGTTACATAACATAAAAGAACTATATGATTCACATTCAAAATTAAATTCATACAGTTGGTCATAAAACTTTTTGATCTTGAATTGAAACATGTTGACTCATATTGTTTCAGTTACAGATGCATATGGTGAACTTAAGAAGTTAAAAGAACTATATGATTCACATTCAAAATTAAAATTCATACAGTTGGTCATAAAACTTTTTGATCTTGAATTGAAAGATGACGACTCGATGATACTAGATTAAGAAATCAAAGCTAGAATTCATGACATTGATTCCACTGGAGTAAAATTAAATCTTCCTCTCGCAGTCTTCGTAAAGGTCCTCTATCCTACCTACTCTCACTACCTTGAATCTCTACAAGTGAGTGGTCAAATGAAAAACATATCATTTGAAATCCTAGTTAAGAAGGTTGTAGAAAGAGAAAAGTCCTTTGGGAAGAAGAATCGAGCATCACAGTCCATTAAAGAAATTGTATGTGTTTCCCAGAAAGGAACGAAAAATATTGCAATAGGAGACAATAGAAGAAGAGGACATGGGATAAATAACTTTAGATGAAAGGGGAATAAACGAAATGAGAAAGAAAGACTCGATCTACATTATGCATGTTGTGGAAGAAGAGGACATGAAGCCAAAACATGTAGAATTCCATGGGAGAAGATCAAAGAACAAGAAGAAGAAGAAAAATTCAAAGCTCTAGAGAAAGCAAAAGGTAATGCACCAGAATCTACTCGTTATGTCATTTCTCATTATAATATTATATTGCATGAGGATGTATTTAACATTGCATCCGCTTCTTGGAGAGACACATTTTTGCTTGACACAGGTGCTACCTGCCACATGATGTTTTAGATAGAAGCTTTCAAACAATTTGATTAAAACACAGATGACATGGTATACTTTGTTGACAGGTCCAGTCTCTATAGGAATTTACATGGTAAGTTCCTCAGATAGAACACCAAAAGGACACCGCTCACAAACAGATCACAGATCAATACACCCGTATTTTGACATGGTTAAAACCCTCAGAGAGGTAAACAGTCCACGGCCTGCGCCAACATGGCTACTACAGGAAAATTTATTAATAAAAGAATGAAAATTTACATAAGCTTCTCTCATGCACGGTGAACCTACAAATGACCCTCCATGCGCTTTAAATAGAATTCATGGACCAATCGGGTGTCAAGCCACGCATCAAGTGTCGGTAATACCGAGGAGAGGATGAACCGTCGGATCACTACATATCGTGACCGTCGAATTGTCAGTTACAAATGTACATAGTAAAGAAACAAACTTTACCTAACTCTATACTAGACCAAGTTATACTTAACTATTCCTATGTGTCTGAATATCCTAACATCCCCCCTTAAGAACAACTTGGGATAGGATTGAAAGATTTACAAATATGACACAATAGGAGAAGGAAGGAGGCACTAGAGCCTATCCCCCCCTTAGTGACAACTTCCTGAACTCCAACCATAAATCGAAGTTTAGTGAACTTCGCCTTTGTGAGAGCCTTTGTGAAGATGTCTACAACTTGATCATCTGTTGAATAATATTGCACTTCAAGAACATGGTCATGAATGAGCTTTCTGATAAATTGCATGTGTAGTTCAATGTGTTTTCTGCGCTGATGTTGAACTGGATCTTTGCAAAGCTGAATGGCACTTTGATTATCACACCAAAGTGTAGTCAGATTCTGCTGCTGAAAACCAAACTCTGATAGGATCTGACGAAGCCACAAGGCTTCCTTACTAGCCTCTACGACACCACGATACTTTGCTTCTACTGAAGAAAGAGAAATGGCAGCTTGTTTCTTGCAGTCCCATGGAATAGGTCTTGAACCAAGAGTGAACACATAACCAGCAGTAGACTTCCGATCATCAGGGTCACCAGCTCAATCAGAATCAGTGAAACCAACCAATAGAGGAGATGCTTCAGCACTGTAATGAATGCCAAACTGAACTGTACCGTGAACATGATGAAGTATTCATTTAGCTGCTTTCCAATAACTTTCACGTGGGGTTTGCATAAACTGAGCAACAAGGTTGTCACGCGGAATCGGTCGATCTTGCAGATAGGAAAGACCTTCCTAGAATCTAATGAAGACCTAATGATAAACAAACCAACCAGACACTATCTTTCTCTAAATGTGCTTTATAAATAATGGCAAATAAATGTGTTTAAGGGCCTACCTCATGTCCAACGCAAGTTCGGAGATGCCTTCGCTCCTTTGATCCAAGTAAGTTCCTTCGTCGCAAACCTGCAAGCACAAACAAGGCAAACAATTAAATAACATATGAATATCCAATATTATAAAACATATTTAACATGAAAGTCAAGGAGTCCATGAAACAAATAGCATAAGATACTTGTTGAGAAAAATGACCTTGATTGTATTAATTC
>APFE030755151.1:29657-65030 GCA_000404065.3 Pinus taeda
CTATCAGTCTTCTTGCCTTTGTTTTTATTTGCCTTATCATTATGGTGAAATGATTTTTCATTTTGAGGCTAAAATTGCTTAGGACCCTTGTTTGGTTTAGGACCATTCTTTTTAGGATATGACTTCTTAGGATTCTTTGCGTTTGGTTGCTGCTGGGCGATTAATGCTTTCTTAGAAGAGTTTCCAAGATTAAGAAGACCAAGGTGTAAGAGTTTTTCTTGTTCTCTTATTAAAGAATCACAAAAAGCATCAAAAGAAGGGGGCTTGTAGTCATGTCCTTGAGAAATGAAGGCTTCTCTTATAGAATGGAAGGTGGAAACAAACACAGAGTAGGCTGGTCCTAACTTAGAAAGAATGCAATAGATAAGGGCACTGTCTTGTTTCTTAACTTTAACACCTTCCAAAAGAAGTCTAATGGTCTTGAACTTGGACAAGAAATCTTCAATGCAAGAAAAATCATTGGGTTTTAATGTAAGCAACTCATTTTCAAGCTGATGGGCTCTAAGTTCATTTTTTATTCCAAAAACTTTAGTAAGCTGCTCCATTGCTTTATCAGGAGTATCAAGTTCACCAATATGGAATCTAAGATCAGGAGAGATAGACATCCCTATCAACCCACGTGCTTGATCTTGCCTATTTTCCCATTTGGCTTCTTTCTCTTCATCTTTTGGCTTGGTTTCTTGGCCTGTGGCGATTCGGTAAAGACCTTTACTTCTAAGTAAATCCACAATGTAGGACCACCATTGGAAGTAGTTGGTGCTGTCAAGGATAACTTGGCATGAACTTTCAATTTTTTACAGAAACTGAATTTAGATATGCTGAAACTAAGTGTTCCAATGGAAACAGCTCGAAAAATTAGGCTGGTTAAAAAAAACGGTTCTGAAAACGGCTTCCGGATGAAGAAGTTATGACCTTTTTAGAAAAAGTTGATGAAGGCGCGGGCAAAGTGCGGGAATGTGTGGAAATGAAAAAAACGCTCCTTTTTCAACAAAAAGGAGATTTGAACCCAAGACCTTTACTCTCTTAAATTAGCTTTGAACCAAGTGAGCTATACAAAGAGAGAGAGAGAGAGAGAGAGAGAGAGAGAGAGAGCGGGGGGGCTTTGTTTTCTTTTAGTCACTGATGCTTTGGATTGCGTGCTTGCTTGAGAAAGCTCTTTTTCTCCCTACAAACAAAAACACAAAACCCAACACGGACATGCAAAAAAACAAGCCTTATGGCTTAAAGTTAGCTTTACCCGGAAGCTAAATATTTTCCTCAATGTTTCTGATTTTCTGAGATCACACTAAGGTGCAGGGAAAAGAGCATACGCATGAGAAAAATTCTTCCTTTCTGTTTCTGATTTGCCTAGATCGCACAGAGTCGCAGGGCAAAGAGCATACGCAGAAATGAAAGGTATAGATCCGGTAAAAAAAATTAGCTAAATAAACCGAAACCGAAATAAACAGAGAGAAAATAACAATAAACTGCAAATAAACATTGTATACCTCCAGATCTAAAAAATGACGCAACTAGGGCTACCAGAAACCTTTTCGCGTGAAACGAAAGGGGTTCCTCACTGGAACAGATGCTCCCAACACAACAGAGCAGTCCTCTCGGCTCGAAAGCAGTCAGAAATAGCAGATCTAGGAGATGGTAGTCGCATGCAGTTCTATCGGCTTCAGATTTGGATCAACAACGGACGCGACCCTCAAATAGCTCTGATACCATGTAGGAATTTATAGGGTAAGTTCCTCAGACAGAACACCAAAAGGACACCGCTCACAAACAGATCACAGATCAATACACCAGTATTTTGACGTGGTTAAAACCCTCAGAGAGGGAAACAGTCCACGGCCTGCGCCAACGTGGCTACTACAGGCAATTTATTAATAAAAGAATGAAAATTTACATAAGCTTCTCTCATGCACGGTTAACCTACAAATGACCCTCCATGCGCTTTAAATAGAATTAATGGACCAATCGGGTGTCAAGCCACGGATCAAGTGTCGGTAATACCGAGGAGAGAATGAACCGTCGGATCACTACATATCGTGACCGTCGGATTGTAAGTTACAAATGTACATAGTAAAGAAACACACTTTACCTAACTCTATACTAGACCAAGTTATACTTAACTATTCCTATGTGTCGGAATATCCTAACAGTCTCAAGCTTTCAGGGATTGGAACGATTAGATTGAAGCTGCTTAGAATTTCATATTTTGTCCTACATGATGTTCTCTATCTTCCTCAGTTACCAAGGAACTTGATATCCCTTGTGCATGTATGTCAACAGGGTCATTCCATCCACATCCTTGATGGAAAGTTTGATATAAGGAGGGCTTCTAACAACAATTTTTTGATGATTGGAGAGGAAGAAAACAAATTCCTGATGCTAAAGGGGACATTTGTATCTTTTGCACAAGATTTAGCTCATCTCGCTTAATATAATGAAGGTACATTATCTTCAAGTATTTTATGGCATGCTATATTTGGACATGTTAATTATGATAGTCTTTGGTTGATGATAAATAATAGTTTTTCTGGTTTTCCTACTATTCCTGCTATTCCTCGAAATGTAAAACAATGTTCTACCTATATTCTTAGAAAACAAAGTAAATAACCATTCCATGACTCCAATTCTAGGGAATCTAGAAAACTTGGATTGATTCATTTAGATTTATGTGGCCCTATTCTTGTACCTTATGCAAATGGAAATAAATATATCATGACACTTATTGATGAATACACCAGAATGTGTTGGATATCTTTGTTAAAAAGATAATTCTAAAACATTTGAAGCATTTATAAAATTTCATTTATGGATTGAAGATGAAGCTCAAACTAAGATTGATGTACTTCGTACTAATAAAGACATAGAGTATAATAGTAACAATTTTCAATCATATCTTCAACAACATGGTATCCAACATCAAGATCAATTGCATACAATCCATGATTGAATATGGTTCATTCCATGATGTTCTTTAAGAATGTGAAACTAAAGTTTTGGGATGAAGCTATTTTTTGTGCAAGCTATGTGAAAAATAGATGTCTATCGCATGTTATTCAAAACAAGACTTCTTTTGAAATGTTGTATGGCCATACCCCCTCCATTAGGCGTCTCAGGGTTTTTGGTTCCAACTATTATGCCCTAATTCCAAAACAACAAAGAAAGACGCTTGACATAAGGAGTCGTAAATGCATCATCTTAGGGTACTCGAATACCAACAAGGCCTATCATATTTATGATGAGGAAAACGAGAAATTTATACTTTCTAAATATGTCATATTCCTTGAGTCCACCAAAAGTGATGACTTTGTTGAAAGACAACTTCATCGATTATAAATAATTTCTCTGATGAAAAATTATCATGAATTTGACAATGAGATTCCAAACATTGAAGGTGGGAACCCAATTCTAGGTCAATCTTTGGAATCTCCCTCTCCAAAACTAGAACCAACTCTTCCTCGTGAAGGAGTTCCTCATGAATAAGTTCCAAAAACATCATCAAATTTAGATGATGTTATAAGAAAATTTGTGAAGTTGAAGATTAATGATGTTACACCCTCAATGGAGCGATCTTGTCCTTCTCAAAAATAGCCAAAGTGGTTGATCAATACACTTAAAAGTGTCCATCTTGATGAGATCATAAAGACTGGAACCAGGAGTTCTACAAGAGAAGACAATGGAGGTACAATTTTAGGTGATGTTGATGGCATAAGTACTTTATTTAACTATGAACTGAATTTGTCTGCTGACTTTGAACCTACTTCATTCAAAGAAGTTTATTTTCACGATGAATGGAAAGAATCCATGTAGAAGGAATATGATGCTATCATAAAAAATGGGACATGGATGTTGGTGGACCCTCCATATGGAACCAAACCAATTTTTTGCAAGTGGGTCTTCAAAAACAAGTATAAATTAGACAACTCACTTAACAAACACAAAGCAAGGCTCATGGGAAAAGGATTTGCACAAGAGAAATCTATTGACTATGAGGAAACCTTCACTGTTACAACAAAGTGGGTAACCATCTGGACCATATTCTCTTTGGTGGCACAAAAAGGATGGAAAATCCATCATATGGATGTAAAGATAACTTTGTTGAATAGGGATTTGAAAGAAAATGTTCTTATGTATGAGCCTAAAGGTTTTGTTGTGAAGGGACAAGAACAAAAGGTAAACCAAGTCATAAAATCTGCGTATGGACTAAAACAGGCACCACGAGCATGGTATGAAAATCTAATCGAGCATCTTCTAAACCTAAATATCAAACAGTACAATCTTGATGATCCAAATTTGTTTGTCAAAAATGCTCGCAAAATAGTTTTGTATCTTGTAGTATATGTAGATGATCTGTTAATAATAGGAAACAATGAAACTTATATTACATCCATGAAAAAAGATTTGAAGAAAGGTTTTGAAATGAAAAATTTGGGAAATCTTCATTACTACTTAGGAATTGAAGTCAATCAAAATCTAAAATACATATTTATTTCCCAAAAGAAGTATGTTGGAAGACTACTAAATAGATTTCACATTGTAGATTGCAACCCTCTCTCCACTCCAATAATCAAAATTTGAAGCTTATGTCGAAATAAGCGAATGAATTTTAGGATGCAACCAAGTACAGACAACTGGTAGGAAGTCTCAACTACCTAACCACGATCAGACTAGATATATCATATGTTGTGAACATACTTTCCATATTTATGCCTAAACCATGTGAGGGACATTAGTCTGCCGCAAAAATATTCCTAAGATACTTAAAGGGAACTCAAGATTATGGACTTAAGTAAACTAAGGTGGATGACTTCAGTCTTATTGCACATTTCAATTTAGACTTGAATGGGGACAAGGAAAATGGGGTATCAACTTCAGGATATCTCATGAGTCTAGGATCAACAGTTGTCTCTTAGAGGTCACGCAAATAGTCAGCTCCAACAAATTCAACAACAAAGGCAGAATATGTGGCAGTCGCAGAAGTGACAAAGGAAGTTGTGTCTCAATAAAATACTTGAAGAATTGCAGGAGAAACAATTGAACTCAACTCCTTTACTTGTCAATAATATTTTTGCAATCAAGTTGGCTAAGAACACTAGATTTGATGATCGAACCAAGCACATTGATACAAAATATCATTTGATTCAGTATCATGTAGAGGCCAAAACCATTCATCTAAGACATTGTTTCATAATTGGGAAAATTGCAGACATCTTCACCAAAGCGCTTGAAAGAGTTTTTTATGAAAAGGTCAGAACGATGCTTGGGCTCACAAACAACCCTTCAGATTAAGGGGGGAATGTTAGACAACATAATCCTTTGAGATTATGGTAAAATAGTAATTATGTATGGTGATTAGTTGTATTAATGGATAGATCATTGGAAAAAATGACACCCCACACATATCCTCTATGTAATAAATATTTTTTGTTTCTTAATGACTCAACATTGGAGCTTTTTCACAAGATCCTCAGTCTAAAGTTACTTCCAACATCGATTGTGATTACGAAGGGCCCTATCCATAATTTTTGAAATTTTGAATGCTTCAATTTTTAGCATGAGTAGAGTCCCATAATAAAACTTACTTTATGTCTAACCTGAAAGTTCACATTTTTATAATTTTTATCAAAATACTTTTTAACAATTTTCTATGTATGTTTTAAATTGTGAAAATAATAATTTCTCTATTCATTGGAATCCAACAAGGCAAGGACTCATTGAGGGACATCAATAGAATTCAACTCTTCATCTTGTAGTGCTAATGTAGATAGGTTATTCAAGTTCAATAGGATGATGACTTCTTGGCCATAAAATAGTTGAATTGGAGATAATTGAGTGCTTGACTTGGTAGTTGTTTTGCCTTCCCACACATAAAAATTTAAAAGAGTATGCCAATTTCTTGGCTTGTCCTTAATTTTTTCTTAAGGATTTTAATCATTTCTTTTTGTGGACATACCTTTTTCTACCTTATGGGTAATAATTGGAGAAAATAGAGTGTTTAATTCTATACTTAGTGTAAGATTGAGTAAAATTAGTAGAGATAATTATCACTCCATTGTCTTAAATAATTTCAAGAGGTAAGCCAAATCTAGAGAAAATATTGTTCTTGAGGAATTCAATAATGTTCTCATCCCTAATGTTTTTCAAAGGTACTACTTTTGTCCATTTTGTAAAATAATTAGTAGTAGTTAGAATGAAAAGATACCCAATAGATGAAGGAAGAATTATAAGGCCAATGAAATCTAATCCCATGGAGAGAAAAAGAAGTCTAGAATGACAGGTTGCAGAGAAAGTGCATAGAATATTTCTCTTCGAGTAACCTTCTAACACTCTTTGCAAATTTGGACACTTTGTAGTTATCCATAAACATGGATTTGGTAGCGAAATGAACTCCAATGTTCATATGAGAAAAAGTGAATCCATGCAATACTCATAATAGTTTATTAGCCAATTTATCATCTACATAACGTAAAAGAATTCCATTTAAATACCTATGGAAAAGAAGAGTAATGAGAATTAAATATTTTGAGGTTTAGATATACAATATTAAGTATTTAAATTCAGACATTCTTTTCAATGAGTAAGTATGTAAATTCATTATATGACAAGCTTTGAATCATGAAAGCTATAGGATATTATTCACCTTGATCATTATTTTACGGCAGAATGCCTGAAATAGCCTATTTCATTGCATTAGTATATATGAAGCAAATTTTGGCAAAGTCTATTTTTTCCCCAAAAAAAAAAAAGATAAAGCTATGGTTTTTTTACGGGCACAAAATACTTTCAGATGTGTCATCCCATCGAAAAATTTGATCGTATCTTAAAAGGTCGTGAATGGGTTTCGTGATTTTGGTGAAATAATGAATACATTCTCGGAAAAAAAATTCATCATTCCTATGAAAGATTGGGTTTCTTTCTTGGATTTAGGGGTTGGAAAATTCTTAATAACCTTGATTCTTTCTCGGTTAATACTAAATCTAATTTCAAAAATGATATGTCCAAAAAATTTTCCTGCACTCACAACGAAAATTGACTTCTTAGGGTTTAGGGGAAAGTTGTATTATCTTCACCTTTGACATACTTGTCTACGATGATAAAAGTGGTATCTACCACATTTGGAATAAACAATTCAATTATTGAGATAAAATTAGATGATTTTCTCGATGAGTATATTGAACATTATTTACATATCTCTCTCAAACATGGCACCTATGTTCATAAGCCTCCAAAGGCATACATTCATGGGCGTAGGTGCCCCATTGTGTGGTGTATGTGGTTTTATATTTATCTACCTTCTCGCGGCATATATGGTTGTAAATAGAGAAACCATCAACAAGAGACATAATTTGAGATCTCACAATTGGTTGCAAAATAAATTGATATTAGGAAGCGAAAAATTATCTTTCACACTCATTTTCTTTAAAGAGATTTAGTTCACACATAAATGAATATCACCATATATTTTTTGAACATGGACTAAGTTATCCACCTACTCTGAGTATTTGACAAGAAGAATAATGAGTGGTTAGTAACTTCTCAATCTCTTGCCTAATTGTGGCCTCGAGGATGGGATTAACAGGTCTTTGGGTTTTCCATATAGGGTTCATATCTTACTTTGCTTAGAATGGTGTGTTGAATTATGTTAGGATAAAAGCCGCGTAAATCCTTGTATGACCATGAAAAGACATTTCTATATTCACGAAAAAGTTCTAAGAACCTTTATTTTCAACCTCTAAACATTGGGCCCTAATTTGTAAAATATTTGGTTCTTTTGTATGTTGGGCCCATAAAATGCACCCTTTTACCATCCATTTACCTTATTCTGAGACCATTTAATCTTCCTAAGTTATTCTTTTCTTTGATGATTTTTTTATTATGACACACATTTTGACCTATGGGACAACCTTGTTTATGAATTTTATTATTTAAGTGATAATATAGGGATGTTTAGTAGTTTCTACTTAGTTTTGTATTACTTATGTAATGATTTCTACGATGAAGCGCACTTGATTGGTTGTATATAAATGGAATTAGCTCAAGGAATGGACACTATTACATGACCCTTTTTTATATGATTTTACTTTTGATGATGCTACTTCCAGAACCATGATGTACCATTAATTTAATCTTGATGATGCTTGAGCATTTAGTCTCTGAGTAATGCTCAAGAGAGGAAATGAACGAAAGTGTCATCATGGCAATGGACCTTAGCAGGATTTGAGAAGTATCAACCATTTTGATATTTTGGAATGTAATGTAACAAATTAAAATATTTTGAACAATTGATGTAACAACATATATGAATGATAGATTTTTTCCTTAAATATGTTTCAACCAATTTGGACATTCTATTAGGAAATTGGCCCTCTTGATATGTATATATTAAGGGACCTTAGGTAGGTTAGGGGTTAAGAAATATAGAACAGATAAGGGTTGTACCAGAGACAAAGGTAAAATGAGATTACAAAACTTTTGTGTTACTTTTTTTATAATAGAGCATGCATGTTTTTACCATATGAACGTTAATTCATGAGTAACTTTTGTAGCCCTGGTTGGTGAAGGAGGCCCCCCTTCACTGGTCAATTGTTGTAGTTTCATTGTCTTATTAATTAGGTTTAACAGAGATTTTTTGTGATTTCTTGTGTTCTTATTTCATGATTATTTGCCAATTTCTAGTAGTTATCATTTACATTTTCTCTTACTCGTGTAGGTTTATTTACAGAGATTTTGTTGTATTGTCATTTCAAAAGTGATTTATATGTTGTTACTTGTGGAGTGGGTTAATTTGTTGATTTTTTTTTATACTGTTTCAATTGATGTTACTTGCAGAGTGGGTTCATTATTGATTATTAAAGAGTGGTGTAATTATCAATGCTTGTAGAGATTTGAGTTGTTGTTGAGATAGGACTCTATTCAAATATTATAATGACTGAGAATTCCTTTCAGATAAAAATTGCATTCTTTTAATTTATAGTGGATGAAATATCATTTCATTATAAGTTTGTGATTTGTCGAGTCAAAGTTGAAATTTCTAGAGTGGATTTAATGACATGGAGTACCTTCCTTTTACTGTTTGAGAAGAATATGACCTTCAAGTGTGAGTTTCTTAGCTACATAAACATTCAAAACCACCAACATTAGAAAATGATTTGTTTCCTATATAGAATTTGCACATAACCTTGAAATAGTAGAGGACCCCTAGATTAATAATTAATGTGAAATGTTGTTTAGTTGTCCTAAATTGACAATTGTCGACACATTGCTATAGAGGTTATAAGGGTGCAAAAGAATAATATATTTCTAGTTAGTTGTATTATCTCTGGTACTACTAGGTCTTGATAAGTAAATATAGAAGGGAAATTAACCTACGCACCTACCCCCCATCTCCCTCGAGGACAGAATGTGGTAGCCTCTTACCACACTTGTGCTAGTGAATTTAGACTGCATGTGTGAATTACTTAAGAATGTAAAATTGAGATAGAAAATAACATTAGAAAACCAAAAATCCTATGGGGAAAAGTGATCAACTTCGAGGGATAAAGGACCTAGGAATAAGGAAATATATATAGGACATCATTTCAAGGGTAGAAGCAGAGTATCATTACGTTGCAAGAACCAGTCACTAGGTCATTCGAAGAAGTCACTATGATAAAACAATTGAAGCCAAACTTAGAAGGGAACCAGAACCTAAGGAGGAACCTTCCAAAGTGGCAGAACCCAAATTTCAACACTTAGTTGAAGGATAAGGGGAAATAGGGGACCTTAAATTCGTCTATCATAGTCCAGTACAAGGAACATCCCCTCAAATCCCTAATCCAGACCAAGGATGTACTGTTAGACTTGTTCCACTATAAATAACCCATCCAGTCTCATTTTAGCTTGTACCTCCTAATTTTGAAATCCTAGAAGGTTATTGGAAGATCTAGGAAAATATGACTAACACTACTTCCATGATGAATTCCCTATTGTGAACACTCACATAAATGCACTAATAAAGCCAATACCTTTAGCAGCCCTTTCTAATTTCCATTGAAACACCATTGAAGACTTGGGCACCTTCCTTTTCTTGTTTGGTTTGTTGTGTCGAAGTTATGAATACATTGATGACTTGCAAAAGATGAAATTATTCCCAACTAATTTGAAGGGAGAAGCTTTGAGATGGTTCAACAGTCTAGGTGGTAACACTATAATTTCTTGGGATGACATTAAAAAGTCCTTCCTTGGAAAATATCAAGAATATTGTAGAACCCAAGAACTCAAGGAATATTTCTTTAAAATGTTACAAAAGGAGGAAGAGAATCTAGAAGAATACGTAGATTGATTCCAATATAATCTGTATATATCTCCATATACTACACTGCAAGGTAACATTTTGGAGACAATACTAATTAGAGGAATGTGGGATGAGTGGTTGGATCTATTGAATCTAATGGGAAAGGGAGAAATATCTAAGAAAATCTACGATAAAATTTGTCATTTATGAAGACGATGTTCATGAGGATGATTAGGGGTAAACTAGGAATTAGAGACCTTCCTACTAAGGCCATGGAATTAGCCAGTGGGATAGTAACCCATGTATAGATTGGGAATATGCTGGACGAATTCAAGGCTGACATCATTGTGATGTTAACTTTGTAGTTATATGTGTTTCAAGCCAAATAAAAATAATTGGGAGTTGAAAAAACACTTTTCATTTTGTACCCGAAATGTAGAATGAAACACTCCTCCAGAGAATTCTTAATGAAAGTTATATGTGGAATATGTGATGAAAAACAGTCTACAAAATTGTGTCCATCTATACCCATATTGAAGGCGGTCCACTAAGGAACCAATGAAGAAGTTGAACCAGCTTACTTTTTGGGCTCAAAGAATTCATGGTAGACATGACCACAAGATATGAATAAAGACCCTTCTACGTTTGTCAATAATTTGAGTAATCAATATAATTCTCAACAACCACAAATAATTTCTCCTCACTAGCATAATCCTTAATAATTTTAATAACCTTCACCATGGGTACAATGGTCAACTCAACCAGTTTAGAATCCATCATGGCTAATGAATTGGTGAAACTCCCCTTTCCCTAGGCAACCATTCCCAACACCTCAACCATAGTTAGCCCCATTATTACCTCCACAACCTCAATTACAACTTCCTGTAAATGGACCAATGAATGGTCCTAAAATTTGACCTCACTTACCATCCAAGTTGCACCAAATCCAAATAATAAGATTATTCAACATATTGAAATGTCAAACTTCCTAGCCTATAACATTACCTCTCTTACATGTAACAATGTACAACTTAGGTTTAGGTGGATACTCCACCTACAAAACCCACCATTAATCATAGATAAATTGGAGGATGAACCCTCACCTCTTGAAGGAAAATATAATCATGAAGAAAATGACGATTCCACACGTATTGTAGTCTCTAGAGTAGCAACAAAAGCACAACAAGTGACTACCTCCAGCACAAATCACTAATTTTTTACTCATACATATTTGACAGTACTGACAATAATTAAGACAACTCCATAACCTAAATTTAACCAGTTAGGGGAACTTCATAATTTATGTATCAAAATTACATTATTACAAGCAATAAGAGATGTGCCAATTTATGCGAAGTCTATTCGTGAAATATGCCTTAAAAATCTTGGGAGAAAACTGAAGGATCCACCTATTATTCATGTTTTGGGGAAATTATCTAGCTTGATCCTTCGCAAGGGGATAAACCTGTCAAATATGATGATCCCAGAAACTTGACTGATACTATCCAAATCCTAAGAAGAACTTTTTCAAACACATTATTGGATTTAGGATTACTGATTAATATCATGACTAAAGAAACTTGGGATGTGTTAGGATCTGTACCCCTCAAACCTACCCCTACTATTATTGAACTAGTTAATCAGTCTGCCATTTGACTAGAAGGGATTCTGGAGGACATTATAATCTTTGTAGACTTTTGGACCTACCTTGAAGACTTTGTGGTCCCTTAGACAAAATATTGTCTTGATGTCCATCCCTTGATTTTGGGGAGACCATGATTTGCCATGACTGATGCTTATATTGGATGTAAGACAGGAGGTATGGAAATTTCCCATGGGGATATCATGAAAGATTAAATTCTCTATCCCCCATAAAAACGCTCAATAACTTATGAAGATCCTATATGGGTTGATTTTGAACCCAAAAATTATAATTTTCGACAATTATTGACAATTTAAAAATCCTTGACCCTTAAAACTAAAATAGAGGATGATGCTATTAATAGCTTTATTAGTAATCCCTCCTTTGTCCCATAGGTTGTATAACAGTTGATGGAAGTTGCAATAGAGAATGTTGATATTCAAGACCTTGATCCAGAAATAGAAGAAGAGGGAATATAAGATACAGATATTCGTAATAGCATCACCATTGAAATTGAGTTAGGGAAAACTTTAAACATAAATCCAAATCCTACTCCCAAATAGATTGATAAGTAGTTACAAGTCCTGAAGAGGGATAAAGAATATTTTTCCTAGGAATATAGGGATATGAAGGGTATACACCCTGATCGTTGTACTCATCATATTTACATTAAAAAAATACTATACTCCCACCTAACAGCCTCAAAGGAGGATGAATCTTGCCTTTAGGGATGCTATTAAAAAAGAACCCTAGAAACTATTGTATGCTAATTTTATATATCTAATATCCAATAGGGAATGGATTTCTCCTCTTGTGATCATCCTAAATAAAAATGACAAGTGGAATATTTGCGTAGGATTCTGATAATTAAATAAATCCACACAAACATACCATTTTCCTTTTCCATTTATTAAATATGCCCTAGATTGATCCAAGTAGGTATCGGCGACAACCTCCCCTATTCCACCTGGACTTCTAGTCAATTTCATCAATTTCCTTGTTTATAATACAATTTACTATTTTTAGTAGTTTCTCGGGTCCTAAACTTTTGGAGTTGTTTCGACCCGCTAAACGAAATTTTTTTGAGGTTCGCAGTAGGCTTAAAGCCATGGGTAGGGGCTTGTTTCAAATATTGTAGTAATCAGAGAGATATTTCTAATGAGATATCGTACACGGCAAACAGAGATCATATGACCAAGTTACAACCTCGGGAAGTTGGCAGCTCAATTAACCCCGATGATGCCCGCAAACACTTGGTGTTCCAACATAGTTACCGATCAAAAGAGAAAATCAACGAGTACCCATTTTTTTGAGGTATCAAGAAATCACCCAATTTTGAAAAGTGGTGATTCAGAGTACACCTTTTTTTCCGAGCATATTTTTGGCACTTCAAATTTTCTTATGAACATTTTTTTAGATGTTAGCGATTTTCATGTTGATTTTGAAAAGTGTTAAAGTAGCATCAACCCCTTTTTTTCCAGAGCATATTTTTAACACTTTAAATTTTTTTATGTATCAAGTATGAACATTTTTTTAAATGTTAGTGATTTTCACACTAATTTTGAAAAATGTTGATGCAACATGAACCCCTTTTTTTAGAGGGCTTATTTTTTACACTAAACATTTTATGATACTCTAAGTATGCACAATTTCTTTTTCAAATGTTGATTATTTAACAATTGTTCAAGTTATCTTATTCCTCTTCGTGTTTTTCCTTCTAAGATGTTTGTTTTTTTAATGGATTTCCAAATTTGTGTTTTTTGTTTTTATTTGCAATGTTTTTTATGATGAAATTTTTAATTATTTTTGCAAAATTTTTAAAAAATAATGACATTAATATTTGAGATTAAGATTTTTTATAAATTTATATATAGTTAATTAATACTTTAATACAAAAAAATTAATGGTTACTGAAATATACTAATTAAAAGAAAAAGAATATATAAAACACTAAAAGAACAATAAAAACTAAAAAAAAAAAAAATAACTAACAAAAATTAACAAAAATATAACTAACTATTAATTTAATAATAACCTCAACTTAATTTAAAATATAGTTTTGCCACTTTTTCCCTGGGTTCGGTCCAACTAGCCGTCTCCTAGTCTAATATAGCCGTTAGTTAGTCAATTTAGCTGTTGCCTAGTCAAAAATCATAGTCGTTGGAAGTTCTGCTCTGACTATTTAACATGCAATCTGGATCTGATTCTTCAACTTGTCCTGACGATGAACCACATTGGTTGGTTCGAAACACGTCTGACAAATATACTATCATGTGATTTAAGCCGGAGAATTCTCTTAATCTTGACATGGATCACAAAGACCTCAATTCAACTAAAAAACAAATTTTTTTTTTTTGAAAAATATAAATTGAGAAAAAATTTAAAAATTTTAATTAAAAAAATGAAAATGATTAGATAATTAAAAAACTAACAAATTAAAAAAAATTAAATACAAAATAAAAAAAATAAAATAAAAACAGATTAAGAAATAAAACGTGAAAAATAATGAGTTAAAAAAAACATAAAAAACAAAAATTAAATTAAAAAAAAAAAAAAAAATATTTAAAAAAACAGAAATAAAAGACATGCGTAAATAAATATAAAATTGATAAAAATAATAACATTTAAAAATTTAAAGAAATTAAGTTAAAAAAAAATTATAATTAATTTTTTTTTTAATCTTCAAATTTTTAATTGAAATCAAATTAAAAAATTAAAGATTAAAAAATTAAATAAATTATTTAAAATTTCATTATTTAAATTATTTAAAAAATATATTAAATTAAATATAAATTTAAATTTTATACAAAAATTCAATTTTAAATATTTATAATTTATAAATTATAAATTTTGTAATTTTAAAAATTACAGTTAAAAAATTTAAAAATTATTATTTTTAATTAAAATTGAAAAAAAAATGGCCCCGGCGCCCGCCTGGTCAAGGGCCGATTCTGGGAATCGGCCCTGCTTGGGAATCAGAGCAAAACTCGTTAACTTGAAGGGAAAGGGAATCGATTGTAGGCGATAGCTGGAGGGCGAAATTGCAATAAGTCCCATTTGTTGCCAAGGATAGGCATGTCTAGGCATTAGGGCGTGACCGCGAATTGCATATCTGCAATTTTTCAAGTGCATATAATACCTTTATTTTAAAGAATTGCATCTAAGCAAATTTATGAATTTTCTGAGAATCGTAAATTGGTTGATGAGAAACGTTGGTCTTTCCTTGTAGAGTTTCTCAATAAAGACCATAAAGATCCAATCTATAATACTCGTGTTATCTCACAAGAATATGATCCTCAACCAAGTTGGACACTGCCAGACATAGAAGTAAAAAAAAATATAACCTTCCTATGTTTAAGTTCTGTGTTGCAAGTATTTTCCACTTTACTTTTGTAAATGTTCCAATCTCCTTGTCTCAGTCAGTTTATCAGGTTCCTCTTATCTAAAAAGATGATATAGAATGGGGAATAGAAAATGTATACAAATATATTCATCTTGAGTTGTTCCAATTTGGTATAAATCCACTAGTTCGGTTAGGATTAAATACTTTCTGCCTTACCTGTGTCTTAGATACATTACATAACATTTTTCAAGATGCATTATTAGGTGTTTTTCCAAGCCCATTAAATAATGACCCAATTTGGTCTTTATTCCTCCCAAGATATCAAGTCTCGTTGATAGATCCATATATTAATAGGTTCTTACAAGCCTTCTTCCAGTTTAATGGGTTTAATATTGCACCACAGTCTGTTACATACTAATGTCTGCATATGATTTGTAACTTATTAAAAAAAAATTAAATAAATAAATTAAAAATTTAGTATTATATTAAATAAAATATTAAATGAAATTTTATAAAATTAAATTTAAAAAAATATATATATTTAAAATTTTATTAAAAAAATTATATTTTAAAAATTGATAATTTTAAAATTTAAAAATTTTGTAATTTTAAAAAATTACAATTTAAAATTTTAAAAATTATTTCTTTTTATCAAAATTTATAAACAAAAATTGGCCCTGGCCCCCGCATGGTCGAGGGTCGATTCTAGGAATCGGCCCAGTCTGGGAATCAAATCCAAACCTATTAACTTAAAGGGGAAGGGAATCTATTGAAGGTGAAAGCTGAAGGTCGAAGTCACGATAAGTCCCAATTGTTGCCGAGGATAGGCATGTTTGGGCGTTAAGGCGTGACCGCGAATTGCATCTCAACAATTTTTCATGTGCATATAATACCTTTATTTTAACAGAATGGCATCTAAGCAAAGTTATGAATTTTCTGAGAGTCGTAAACTGGCTCATAAGAAACAATGGTCTTTCCTGACAAAGTTTCTTAATAAAGACCATAAAGATCCAATCTATAATACTCATGTTATCTTGCAAGAATATTATCCTCAGTGGAGTTGGACACTACCAGACATAGAAGTCAAAAAAATATACAACCTTCCTATGTTTAAGTTTCATGTTGCAAGTCTTTTTCACTTTACTTCTATAAATGTTCCAATCTCTTTGTCTTAGTCAGTTTATCAGGTTCTTCTTAACCAGAAGGACGATATAGAATGGGGAATAGAAAATGGATACAAGTATTTTCATCTTGGGTTGTTCCAATTTGGTATAAATCCACTAGTTCGGTCAGGCTTAAATACTTCCTGCCTTACTTGTGTCTTAGATACACGACATAACAATTTTCAAGATGCATTATTAGGTGGTTTTCAAATCCCATTAAATAATGGCCCAGTTTAGTCTTCATTCCTCCCAAGATATTACATCTCGTTGATAGATCCATACATTATGAGTTCTTACAAGCCTTCATCCAGTTTAATGGGTTTAATGTTGCACCACAATATCATATTTCCCAGTTGATGTATAATGGAGTGGTACGACTGCCTATTGTCCATAAACCAATTTGAATGGTGTAAACATAGTAAAATGTTTATATGTTGGGGGTTATGAAGGTCGACTGCTAGGGTTTCTGTAATCACTGAAATGGCGCAGAGCAACCTTTACGATCCATCCACCAAGGACCTGACCTCCTGCTGCATACGCCAGAGCAGCCAGAGGCACGGAAGGAAGGAACATGGAACCCCCACAGGGGGGAGCACAGCCGCTCTCCCCTAAAATCACTGACATGGAGACAGAGAAGGACGCGACCATCATCTTTGGATCAGTAGATGAGGAAGTGCTCAGAGCAGAGAATGTGAAAAAAAACAAGAAAGCAGGACCGAGTCAGCAAGCAGACAAGACAAATGATAACCATGGGAGGACTGACAGCGCAGAGGACTGACTAAAAATAACCTCCAATACCTGCAAGCCCATTGCAGCTGAGAGGCCAAGAATAGAGTTACCAGGTCAGAAGATTGACGAACGCATCCAATACATGAGGGATCGTGCCCTCATAGGAAAGTTCATTGGATTCTGGCCAATAGAGAAAGCGCTACGGGTTGGATAGCGGCAAAATGGAAACCCAAACACGTAACTATGCGTTTGGGTCCAAAATGGTTTTTCACAGCCATCTTCCTCTGCTTGGAAGACAAGTATAGAATCATGGATGAAGGTCCTTACTTCTTCAACTTAGCAGGATTATATCTCAGAGACTGGGTAGCCAGATTCAACTCGGATAAAGAAGACCTGACCTGGGCTCCGGTTTGGATATGAATGTACTCACTCCCAGAGGAATATTGGGAGGAAAGTTTGCTCAAAGACATAGGAAACGGCCTGGGGGAATACATAAAGGCGGTCGAAGAAACAAAGCTCCAGCGATACACCATATATGCCCGAATCTGCGTCTTCATGTGCCTGGACCAGGCCCTCCCGGATTCGGTAAGTCTTGCTCACCATGATAACGAATGGATTCATCCCTTAGACTATGAACATGTACCTTTCTGTTGCCGGAAATGTCACGCCCATGGACATCTGTTTCGAGAATGCCCTTTAAATTCCATGAATAGCAATGCAGATCCCCCCAACCCCCCATCCCAAGATGGATTCACCAAAGCCCCAAGCCGGAAGCATTCGCATAAAAAGCCCCAGACTGGGAAAAAGCCCATGAACAATATTGCTGGAACCCCCTCAACCAGTAATATCTTTGAGATATTAACCCAAGCCTTTGACTCAGTAGATCCAAACCATTAGATCTCTCAGCCTCCTAGAGATGTTCATCCCAACCCTCTGCCATCGGATCTTCCCCCTCAATCCCAACCTCTGCAGGATGCTGAAACCAAACCCGCCATCACCCATGAAAAGCTACAAGAGGAAAGGCAAAATATGGATGTGGATGGAATAGCAGATCAATCCCAGAGCATGGATCCTTTGATAGTAGAAGGAAGTCAGGTGCAGCAAATGGAGGAAGAACAAGACGGCATAGATCCGGACGGACTAGATATCCTCCAACTGGAAATGGTATGTAAAAAAAGGGACTACGACAAAATCACAGAACTCTAGCTAAATAAACTGGAAGTGGTAATTTCAAAATCATACCAGCAAAGACAACTTGGCATACAGCCAGGAAGCCACTGGGATGGTGGGCTCAGAACCAAAGATTTCAAAAAAAGAGGTCGGAAAACGGAGCTCCAGCGGACTATAGAAGTTGGGAAAATCTTGGTAGATTCAGGCATATACGCAAAGTTGACGAAGTACTACAAACCATCCACAAATGTTGAGTAATGAAGCTCATCTTATGGAATTTAAGAGGGCTAAATGGCCCTGGAAAACTCAGAATCCTAAAAAACATGATAAAGCTGGAAAAGCCTAAACTTTGTTTCCTGCAAGAAACTAAATGTAGCAGTGATACTTTAGAGAGAATCCTTTCTAAAGCTTGGGTAGGTTGTCAATCAGTAGCGGTGGACGCCTCAGGAGCTTCAGGAGGGCTTGCCATAGCTTGGGACACAAAGGTGCTATCCCTCACAGACTTTCATGCTACTCACCATTTCATACAAACAAACTTTCATCTGTTGGGCACCAACATGCACAGGCTCCTCTCTAATGTTTACTTCACTCAGGATGCAAGGAAAAAAGCTGAGCTTCTCCACACTTTAGAAACTATGAACAGTCACAGAAAACAACCATTATGGATTGCAGGAGGAGATTACAACATGATCACCCAACTAGAGGATAAGATAGGCGGAAGAAACAAACTGGACCAGGAAACGAAAAACTTCAAAGAATTCATCAACAATGCCTCTCTCATCGACCAACAATTCTACAATGGAAAATACACATGGAGCAACAGAAGAACCGGGAAACACCATATAGCTTCTAAACTTGACAGATTCCTAGTCTCAGACAACTGGATTCGGATAGGAGGAGATATCACGGCAGCCATCCTTCCACACTCAGGATCGGATCATTGGCTGATATCCCTTCAGTGGCAATGTCACGGGGCGACCCTTTCGCTTTGAAGGTTTCTGGCTCACCCACCCGAACTTCAAGGACTTTTTCCACTCCACTTGGAAAGCCTTCACTCCACCAGAAGGCTCCAAAATGTATCAATTCCAACAAAAATTAAAAAATCTCAAGTACCACTTAAAACGTTGGAATGTGGAGATATTTGGAAACATCTTCAAAGAGCAACAGAACCTAATGAATAACTTGGACAACCTTCACCAAAGAATTATTACAGAAGGTCACACAGTGGCCACTCTGGAGGAAGAGCAAAGCATCCACACACAGCTCGAAGAAAGGCGGAAACAAGAAGAGATACTATGGAAGCAGAAATCTCGAATCAGGTGGCTAAAAGAGGGAGAGAGGAACACCAAGTTCTTCCACAAAACAACAGTGCAACGCAGAACGCACAACAACATTCCCTTCCTCCAAAAGCAAGATGGAACAAGAATCGAACAGCATGAGGAAATCGAGAAGGAATTTCTAACACACTTCAAAGAGGTGCATCAAGAGCAGAACACGGACAGGGGACCTGCAATTGATAAAATCATCCAACATGTGCCCAAACTCATAACTGAGGAGCACAATGAACTTCTCCTAAAACCTATCTCAACACAGGAGGTGGATTCTGCCAAGTCTCAACTTAAAGAGGGAAAAGCTCCAGGCCCAGATGGCTTCACCACAACTTTCTTTCACTCTTTCTGGGATATGATCGAAAATGAGGTATGGGAGGTAGTGGAGGAATCAAGAGCTCTTCACTGGCTACTACTGTCTCTCAACTCCACTTTTCTAGCACTAATCCCAAAAGAAGAGGAATCTATTGCGCTAGACAACTTCAGACCAATTGCTCTATGCAATTTCATTTATAAAGTGATCTCTAAAGTAATAGCCGACAGGTTGAAACCACTCCTCTCGATGCTCATCTCGCCTGAACAGTCGGGCTATGTTGAAGGCAGACAGATTCTAGACGGAATAATCCTAACGCGCGAGATCATCCACCCTCTCAAGCAAACTCGGCAGCCAAGTATGATTCTTAAACTGGATCTCTCCAAGGCTTTTGACAAACTCAGTTGGTCCTACATTCAAAAAATGCTCAATGCTTTGGGCTTCTCCCACATGTGGGTTCGATGGATTATGAGTCTCCTATCTTCCTCTTTCTTCTCCATACTTGTCAATGGCTTCCCATCGCAGCCCTTCAGGCCCTCTAGGGGAATTAGGCAGGGGGATCCCCTCTCCCCCTTTCTCTTCATCCTAATGGCTGAAGGTCTAGGTCGCCTCATCAAGCACTCCCACCTCTCTCAGCAGCTCAAAGGTCTTTCCATTCACAACTCCCCTGCAATAACACACCAACAGTTTGTGGATGTCAACATGCTCTTTGGCTACCCCTCTGTACAGGAAGCCTCCCGATTCAAATCCCTACTCAATGATTTCGCAGAGGCCTCAGGCACAAATATCAACAAGTCTAAATCGCAAATCTTCTTCTTTCATACACAGCCACTGGTCAAGCTAGCCGTGGCTAGAATCTTGGGCTTCCCCATTGCCTCTCTTCCTTCCAACTATCTTGGCACCCCCGAAACTGCTTCCACCATTAAGCACTCTGCTTGGAGAAGGCTTCTGGAAAAGCTTGAACTGCGTCTCAACCGTTGGACATACAAATCCCTAAACATTGCCAGTCGAGTAGTGCTCATAAAAGCAGTACTGTAGGCAATGCCGCTATATCTGTTCTCAATCTTAGCTGCCCCCAAATGGGTCCAGAAACGACTAAGAGACTTACAAAGGGGTTTCCTCTGGGGAAACACTTCCACCAATCATAAATGGGCTCTGGAAAAATGGAATACTGTCTGCACTACCAAGGAAAAAGGCGATATTGCACTGAGAGACCCAAATCACAGCAATGCAATCATGAGCGCAAAAATATGGTGGCAATGGCTCACCTCACCCGGAAAACCCTGGGATATCATCTGGACCGCTAAATATGCCAACAACAAGCCACAGGAGGAACTCATACGCTAAATTCCTAACATCCAAGGCTCATTGATATGGAATGCGGCTAGACAACACTTTCAGTTGATTCAGCAACACAGTTTCTGGGAAGTTCGAAATGGTCGAACGGCTAGATTCTGGACGGACGCCTGGAATCAAATGCCAAAGCTGAGTGGGCTCCTACATATCCCTCCCAATCACATCGACAAGGCCCAACAATAGAACAAAATATGGGAGTACTGAGAACAGGAACAAGAGCTAGGATATCAACAGTGGAAGCAACGTATCCAGCTAACCAGGAACGAGGATTATCCCTTCACAACCGAACTGGAAAGAGAGCTAAAATGAAGAGCATCAGATACTCAGAGGACAAATACATTATGCGATGGGGTTACAGGCCTAAGGGGGCTTTCACCACTGCAGAAGCCTACAAAATTGTAAGCACAGATCCCACCCCGACAAATCCAATATGGTCCAAAATTTGGAAGTTAAATTCTTGGCCAAAAGTTTCACTCTTCTTATGGCTGGTTGGACACAAAAAAATTATAACATGGGAAAAAATCTGGAGAAGAAATTATCATGGCCCCTCCATGTGTGTCAACTGCAAATCTCAAGAGGAAACTACTTAGCACCTACTGGATGACTATCCCTTTGCCAACCAACTATGGGAAAAGCCAAGCTTCAGGAGCCAGAGAAGATTAGGCTTCCAAATGACATAACAAACACATTAAGACACTGGCCAACGTATCCATATAAATGTGAAATTCTCAACCACCTATGGCGTTTGCTTCCTGGCTTGCTTCTATGGAATATATGGAAAGAACGAAATAAAAGGATATTTAAAGATCAGTGCTCTTTGATTGATGTCATCTGGAGAAAGGTCTGTGGGAATCTAGAAGAAACCTTGAAGCTCAGACTATGGAACAAGGAAGATCTTCCAAATCAAGACAACGAGAAAGCCATATGGGAAAACTAGAATTTACAACTTCCCGAGCAGTCCTACAACACAACTCAACACAAAAGCAGCAGAACAGGCCAAACCTCCTGGATCGCCCCATCTGAGCACTCCTACAAACTCAATTTTGATGGGGCCTCGAAAGGCAATCCTGGGAATGCGGGCTACGGTGGAATCATCAGAGACTATGAAGGCAACCCTCTACAGATTTATTATGGAAATATTAGATGGGACACAAACAATTCGGCAGAGTTGGAAGGTCTCTGGCAGGGACTCATTCTTTCAAGGCAAAACAATTTTAGCCCCCTGGAGGTAGAAGGAGACTCCCAAATCCTGATCAACATGGCCAAGCACCTCCTGAATGGCTCAAATGCAAAAAACATTGCTACGAGCTGGAGGCTGGAAACAAGACTGGAAGCACTGGAGCAAGAATTATCTAACAACAAGGCTATCACCTTCAATCACACAATACGAGAAGGCAACAAAGTAGCTGACCTCCTAGCCAACATTGGCGTGGAAAGCGAGCTCACTCTACAGGCAGGAACTCTTGATATTCTAAAAAATCATGCACAAGCTCAGGAATGCATTCACCTGGTTCAAAACGACACCAACCTCCCAGATGCGGGTGCCAGCTAGCACAAAACCATTGACGGGACAGGGGTCTTGTGAAGGCCACATGCCAACCACGCACAATGTTTACTTGGGAAGAGGAGGAGCAGGTTGCTCCCGGAAGGTGGCTTTAATAGCCACAGGACGGCAGGTTGGGAGCATTAACGCCCCGGCCTCACTCGACTACGCTATTGAACATTTGAAATGTCATTTATTACTTTATGCTCGATGCAATGTCATTTATAAAGTGATCTCTCGACCAATTGCTCTATGCAATGTCATTTATAAAGTGATCTCTAAAGTAATAGCCAACAGGCTGAAACCACTCCTCCCGATGCTCATCTCGCCTGAATAGTCAGGCTATGTTGAAGGCAGACAGATTCTGGACGGAATAATCCTAACGCACAAGATCATCCACTCTCTCAAGAAAACTCGGCAGCCAGGTATGATTCTTAAACTTGATCTCTCCAAGCCTTTTGACAAACTTAGTGGTCCTACATTCAAAAAATGCTCAATTCTTTTGGCTTCTCCCGCATGTGGGTTCGATGGATTATGAGTCTCTTATCTTCCTCTTTTTTCTCCATACTTGTCAATGGCTTCCCATCGCAGCCCTTCAGGCCCTCTAGGGGAATTAGGCAGGGGGATCCCCTCTCCCCCTATCTCTTCATCCTAATGGCTGAAGGTCTAGGTCGCCTCATCAAGCACTCCCACCTCTCTCAGCAGCTCAAAGGTCTTTCCATTCACAACTCCCCTGCAATAACACACCAGCAGTTTGTGGATGACAACATGCTCTTTGGCTACCCCTCTGTACAGGAAGCCTCCCGATTCAAATCCCTGCTCAATGATTTCTCAGAGGCCTCAAGCGCAAATATCAACAAGTCTAAATCGCAAATCCTCTTCTTTCATACACAACCAGTGGTCAAGCTAGCTGTGGCTAGAATCTTGGGCTTCCCCATTACCTCTCTTCCTTCCAACTATCTTGGCGCCCCCCTAACTGCTTCCACCATTAAGCACTCCGCCTGGAGAAGGCTTCTGGAAAAGCTTGAACTGCGTCTCAACCGTTGGACATACAAATCCCTGAACACTGCCAGTCGAGTAGTGCTCATAAAAGCAGTACTACAGGCAATGCCGCTATATCTGTTCCCAATCTTGGCTACCCCCAAATGGGTCCAGAAACGACTAAGAGACTTACAAAGGGGTTTCCTCTGGGGAAACACTTCCACCAATCATAAATGGGCTCTGGTAAAATGGAATATTGTCTGCACTACCAGGGAAAGAGGCGGTATTGGACTGAGATACCCAAATCACAACAATGCAATCATGAGCGCCAAAATATGGTGGCAATGGCTCACCTCACCCGGAAAACCTTGGGCTATCATCTGGACCACTAAGTATGCCAACAACAGGCCACAAGAGGAACTCATACACTACATTCCCAACATCCAGGGCTCATTGATATGGAATGTGGCTAGACAACACTTTCAGTTGATTCAGCAACACAGTTTCTGGGAAGTTCGAAATGGTCGAACGGCTAGATTCTGGACGGACGCTTGGAATAAAATGCCAAAGCTGAGTGGGCTCCTACATATCCCTCCCAATCACATCGACGAGGCCCAACAACAAAACAAAATATGGGAGTACTAGGAACAGGAAGAAGAGCTAGGATATCGACAGTGGAAGCAAGGTATCCAGCTAACCAGGAATGAGGATTATCCCTTCACAGCCGAACTGGAAAGAGAGCTAAAACGAAGAAGCATCAGATACTCAAGGACAAAGACATTCTGCGATGGGGTTACAGGCCTAAGCGGGCTTTCACCACTGCAGAAGCCTACAAAATTGTAAGCACAGACCCCACCCCAACAGATCCAATATGGTCCAAAATTTGGAAGTTAAATTCTTGGCCAAAAGTTTCACTCTTCTTATGGCTGGTCGGACACAAAAAAATTCTAACATGCGAAAAACTCCGGAGAAGAAATTATCATGGCGCCTCCATGTGTGTCAACTGCAAATCTCAAGAGGAAACTAATCAGCACCTACTGGATGTGCCAGCTAGCACAAAACCGTTGACGGGACAGGGGTCTTGTGAAGGCCACATGCCAACCACGCACAATGTTTACTTGGGAAGAGGAGGAGCAGGTTGCTCCCGGAAGGTGGCTTTAATAGCCACAGGACGGCAGGCTGGGAGCATTAACACCGCGGCCTCACTCGACTGTGCTATTGAACATTTGAAATGTCATTTATTACTTTATGCTCGATGCAATGTCATTTATAAAGTGATCTCTCGACCGATTGCTCTATGCAATGTCATTTATAAAGTGATCTCTAAAGTAATAGCCAACAGGCTGAAACCACTCCTCCCGATGCTCATCTCGCCTGAACAGTCGGGCTATGTTGAAGGCAGACAGATTCTGGACGGAATAATCCTAACGCACAAGATCATCCACTCTCTCAAGAAAACTCGGCAGCCAGGTATGATTCTTAAACTGGATCTCTCCAAGCCTTTTGACAAACTCAGTGGTCCTACATTCAAAAAATGCTCAATTCTTTTGGCTTCTCCCGCATGTGGGTTCGATGGATTATGAGTCTCCTATCTTCCTCTTTTTTCTCCATACTTGTCAATGGCTTCCCATCGCAGCCCTTCAGGCCCTCTAGGGGAATTAGGCAGGGGGATCCCCTCTCCCCGTTTCTCTTCATCCTAATGGCTGAAGGTCTAGGTCGCCTCATCAAGCACTCCCACCTCTCTCAGCAACTCAAAGGTCTTCCATTCACAACTCCCCTGCAATAACACACCAGCAGTTTGTGGATGACAACATGCTCTTTGGCTACCCCTCTGTACAGGAAGCCTCCCGATTCAAATCCCTGCTCAATGATTTCTCAGAGGCCTCAAGCACAAATATCAACAAGTCTAAATCGCAAATCCTCTTCTTTCATACACAACTAGTGGTCAAGCTAGCTGTGGCTAGAATCTTGGGCTTCCCCATTACCTCTCTTCCTTCCAACTATCTTGGTGCCCCCCTAACTGCTTCCACCATTAAGCACTCCGCCTGGAGAAGGCTTCTGGAAAAGCTTGAACTGCGTCTCAATCGTTGGACATACAGATCCCTGAACACTGCCAGTCGAGTAGTGCTCATAAAAGCAATACTGCAGGCAATGCCGCTATATCTGTTCCCAATCTTGGCTGCCCCCAAATGGGTCCAGAAACGACTAAGAGACTTACAAAGGGGTTTCCTCTGGGGAAACACTTCCACCAATCATAAATGGGCTCTGGTAAAATGGAATACTGTCTGCACTACCAGGGAAAAAGGCGGTATTGGACTAAGAGACCCAAATCACAGCAATGCAATCATGAGCGCCAAAAATATGGTGGCAATGGCTCACCTCACCCGGAAAACCCTGGGCTATCATCTGGACCACTAAGTATGCCAACAACAGGCCACAAGAGGAACTCATACGCTACATTCCCAACATCCAGGGCTCATTGATATGGAATGCGGCTAGACAACACTTTCAGTTGATTCAGCAACACAGTTTCTGGGAAGTTCGAAATGGTCGAACGGCTAGATTCTGGACGGACGCTTGGAATAAAATGCCAAAGCTGAGTGGACTCCTACATATCCCTCCCAATCACATCGATGAGGCCCAACAACAGAACAAAATATGGGAGTACTGGGAACAGGAAGAAGAGCTAGGATATCGACAGTGGAAGCAAGGTATCCAGCTAACCAGGAATGAGGATTATCCCTTCACAGCCGAACTGGAAAGAGAGCTAAAATGAAGAAGCATCAGATACTCAGAGGACAAAGACATTATGCGATGGGGTTACAGGCCTAAGGGGGCTTTCACCAATGCAGAAGCCTACAAAATTGTAAGGACAGACCTCACCCCGACAGATCCAATATGGTCCAAAATTTGGAAGTTAAATTCTTGGCCAAAAGTTTCACTCTTCTTATGGCTGGTTGGACACAAAAAAATTCTAACATGGGAAAAACTCCAGAGAAGAAATTATCATGGCGCCTCCATGTGTGTCAACTACAAATCTCAAGAGGAAACTACTCAGCACCTACTGGATGACTGTCCCTTTGCCAACCAACTATGGGAAAAGGCAAGCTTCAGGAGTCAGAGAAGATGTAGGCTTCCAAATGACATAACAAACACATTAAGGCACTGGCCAACGCATCCATATAAATGTGAAATTCTCAACCACCTATGGCGTTTGCTTCCTGGCTTGCTCCTATGGAATATATCGAAAGAACGAAATAAAAGGATATTTAAAGATCAATACTCTTTGATTGATGTCATCTGGAGAAAGGTCTGTGGGAATCTAGAAGAAACCTTGAAGCTCAGACTATGGAACAAGGAAGATCTTCCAAATCAAGACAACGAGAAAGCCATATGTGAAAACTGGAATTTACAACTTCCCGAGCAGTCCTACAACACAACTCAACACAAAAGCAGCAGAATAGGCCAGACCTCCTGGATCGCCCCATCTGAGCACTCCTACAAACTCAATTTTGATGGGGCCTCGAAAGGCAATCCTGGGAATGCGGGCTACGGTGGAATCATCAGAGACTATGAAGGCAAGCCTCTATAGATTTATTATGGAAATATTGGATGGGACACAAACAATTCGGCAGAGTTGGAAGGTCTCTGGCAGGGACTCATTCTTTCAAGGCAAAACAACTTTAGCCCCCTGGAGGTAGAAGGAGACTCCCAAATCCTAATCAACATGGCCAAGCACCTCCTGAATGGCTCAAATGCAAAAAAAATTGCTACGAGCTGGAGGCTGGAAGCAAGACTGGAAGCACTGGAGCAAGAATTATCTAACAACAAGGCTATCACCTTCAATCACACAATACGAGAAGGCAACAAAGTAGCTGACCTCCTAGCCAACATTGGCGTGGAAAGCGAGCTCACTCTACAGGCAGGAACTCTTGATATTCTAAAAAATCATGCACAAGCTCAGGAATGCATTCACCTGGTTCAAAATGACGCCAACCTCCCAGATGCGGGTGCCAGCTAGCACAAAACGGTTGACGGGACAGGGGTCTCATGAAGGCCACATGCCAACCACGCGCAGTGTTTACTTGGGAAGAGGAGGAGCAGGTCGCTCTCGGAAGGTGGCTTTAGTAGCCACAGGATGGCAGGCTGGGAGCATTAACGCCCCAGCCTCACTCAACTGCGCTGTTCAACTCGGCTCTGCGATGGATGTGATGGCCACCTTAATGGCGAACAACCACCAAGGTAGAGCTGGGAGCTCTATATACAGAGGCCCCCTCTGCATCCCTGTCCACATGCTATCTGATTTCTGGTTAATTCGATTCCAGGTCCTGGTTAATTCGAGCTATGCCCTGTTCTGTCACAGCCCAGGCCTGCTCGTCCAGATTGATTATTCTCTGCATTTCCCTGCTAACATGGTCCGTGAGCGTCAAAGGCTGCTGAGCCGTCGGGGCACCAGCAGAGGAGGAACCTCGAGGCGCCCAGCTGAGGAGGAGACCCGTCCACCTTGCCATTACTCTCACTGTCACTGCTTCTGCCATTGCCCTAGCTCTGCCGCCTCCAATCCCTCCCGGCCTAACCAATTCCTGGAGGCTAGCTCCCCTGGAACCTCAGCTGCTCCCTTCTTTGGCTCCGCTATCTTCTCCTTCGAAAGTCACCTGAACCGCCTGCGTATAAATGCCCACATTTCAGTCCTGTTCATTGATGAATCTGAGGAAGATGGCAGCTCCAGCGCTCCGCCTGAATTTGCTCCTCCGAGGGACGAGACCCACGATGCCAACTTGGCCCAGGCAGATAAAGGCAAAGCTGCAGATCTGCCAAATCCACAGAAGGAAAGCAACCAGCGTCAACCTGCAGCGGTCGAGGAAGCTGAAACCACGGTGCGGGACGAGGATTATTATAGACCTTGTCCAATCGTGGAGGAGGAGCCGGAGGAATAGCTCACCACCTCAATTCAGGCTTTGTTGCTTGGTTCTGGTTTTGGCTCATGGTCTCCTCGGTCAGGTTTCTTTGTCCACTTGTCTTTGGTTGCTTACGTGCCGTATTGTCTAGGCAGGTCATTCTGTATACGTGTCTTATTGTTTATGAGTTGGTTATTTTGGAAGTCAGGCCCTCCATTCTGGGGATGGGAAAGAAGGCCAGTTTGGCTCTCCCCTGCGTGGGAATTTTGTTCAACATATGGGTCTGGTCCTCTGTTTTGGTGGATGGTGCGACTGTTAGTCTAGTTCTCCCCTGCGTGGGAAATTGTTTTAGGTCCTAAGAGCATGCAATAGGCAATCTGCCTCCTAGCAACACTTGGTCGATCCTCCTTGCCATTATCTTTGGCAGTAGGATCCTTTTGTTAGCTTGAATGTAATTGTATTTTGGTTTCTTGTACATAATAGAATAGTCTAATTCAAAAAAAAAAAAAAATTAAATAAATAAATAAATAAAATAAAAATAAAATAAATCAATAAATAAATAAATAAATATAATATATATTATAATATATTATATATATATATTTCCCAGTTACATACTGCTATATGCATACGGTTTTGTAACTAGTACTATGCCACCCATTAACCCGAATTTGTATAAAATATCTCTCAAGGAAGGGGTGATTGTTGGTCCCAGTAATACACCTCCACTTCAACTTGGATTCAGTCAAGTCACATTACCAAAAGAGTGGAATAGTGACTACCAACATTTATCCCAAAAGTATCCTCGTCTAGAAAACACAACACACCAATTGCGAGTTTCCACTAGACCTGATAGAACATCAAAACTCCAATTTAAAGGCATAAATACTCTAGCCAGAAGTCAATCACTCCATTTTCCTTCATCTGTAAATATTCCTCCCAGAATGTCAGAAAGTAGTATTTTAGCTAATGAGTACTTTCATAAGCAAAGTTATCAAAGTTGTCCTTCCAGTTCATGTATATATTGGCAAAATCCAAAGAAAAAATATCAGACCTTAGAAGTAGGACAATTATCTACATCCCATCAAGGACAACATCCAAACTGTCCTGATTGTGTCATGATCCCTATCTCTGAGATAAAAATGTGTAGTCTCCCTAGAGAAAAAGTTGGAAACAAAATTATACTTCCTTAAAGAAGCCTAGAGCCAACAAACATTACTCCAAAATTCAGGAATGGTTCTATCCAAGCTAATCTACAATTATTGCACTATAGATCACCTACAGAGGCAGAGCCAGAGGAGAAATTCATGTTGCTCAACTATAATAATTACTAGTCTGTATGTTTAGCACAAAATTTGGATGATTTGGCCAAGGATGTTCTAGAATTGAAGGAGTATGTGAAAATGATTCACCAGACATATGATACCATGCATGCTCAGCAGAATACCCAAGAAGATCAATTAAAAGAGATTATTACAAAATTAGGAGTTATCAGTAAAGTTGTGTCTAGTTTTCAAGCTTCTCTGCCTAGACCCAGATCTCCTCCTAATTATGAAGAAGTTTAGAAAGAAGGCCCCACGTTTACTTATTTCAAACTTCTTAGTCTTTCTCAATTTTATCCTTGAAAGTTATATATGAAGAAATTGTTGGTCCTAAAAATATGATTAGTCTGAATGGAGCTAATCTAGCTAGGGAAAAGCTAGATTTATTTAAAAGTAAAATAGAAAGATTCAAGATCTATGAAACGAAGATGGTAGGAAAAGAAGACATTGGTGAATCTTCTAAACACAAGAGAAATGAGTCTTTTAATTTCTCACATAAAGCTCCAAAGAATATAGGTTCTGACATAGGTTCACAGTCTCAAAGCAATTCGTTTTCCAAATGGGCTTGTCATTTGTCATTTGCAGAAGCCAAAGATGAGTCTCCTCTTGATATCAGTAGTTATGGTTCAACCTTCTTTATTAATTTCGATTGTTTAGATAGAGACCAAACATTGATCTTATTACAAAAAATTAATGCATGGGCTAGTCAAAGAAAAGAAGAACTTAAAACTACATGGAAAGATGTAGTTATTCAGATAACATGGGTGTTAACAGGAAATGCCAGGCTTTGATGGGAAACTTCGAAGAGAACAGAATAGGCTAAGATATTAGATAGTGAAGACCCCCTCCAAGCAATGTTAATGGAATTATCTCATGAATTTCTATGCATTCTACTAACTAATTCTGATCATTATGCACATATTTTTATGAGTCAGAAATTGTGCAACCTAGATCTGTTAGATGAATACTATTGTACCATGCAGAAATTGTATTACAAAATCCCATCTGACCAAAATGTTTCCTAATTATAGCATTATATAGCATCAATGATAGGCAAAGTTCCAGATTTAGTTCACCAAGCATTGTCCACTCAAGGAATATTAGTTGAAACTATGTCCTTAGCTATTTTACAACAACATATTCTTACAATTCTCATAAATGAATGTGCATCCTATAAAACTCATAAGAATGTTAAGAAGAAGTTGGGTTTCAATCCTAATCTCTACAATTCCTTTTTAGAAACTTACCACTTTGGATGGTTTAAGAACTCTTCCAAGAAAGGTTCTCATATATTCCAAAGTCAAAAGTGTAATTGTTACAGACAAAAACATAGATTCTCCAAGAATTCTAGGAGACCTAATTATCAAGAAAACAAATCCCCTAGAATAAAAGGTATGTGTTCAGGAGAAGATCAAGACCAGCCAGAGAGTCTAAATGTTTTATTTGTGGTAGAAAAGACCACTGGGCAAACAAATGTTCAGAGAAAAATAAGAAAGGAATTCAAAACAAAATCATGGATTTATTCAACTCCACTTATGATCCAGCTGATTGGGATCTAGTTTCTAGATTAGGTTTTGAATGTGAATATTTCTCTATAAATACTAACTCTGATAGTGAAGTTGAAAATTATTTCTAGAAGATCACAATTACAGATAACACCGAGAGTGAAGATGATTGTAGATATATTTATGATTGTTTCATGTTCTCTTTTCATAATGTAAAGAAACAAATAGAAAGTCTCCAAAACCAAAAGGATGCCCTTGATCCTAGCCTGATTATTCCTATGAGAAGGATCCAAGAAAAGATTGATAAAATCAGAGAAACAACGTTTGGAGATTCCCCCTCTGAAGATTAAATTGACCCCGAAGAATGGTTTAAGTCATGTGTAAAGTCTAGCTTAATAAAGCCTGAAAAAAAAAACCAGTTGTGATAATGTTCTTGAAAAAATCATAAAAATTGAAGAAAGTTGCAAGAAAACAGAAAATAGATGGCTAAAATAGCAGAACAAATCAAGAAAAAAATTACAAAAAATGAACTAGTAAAAGATCAGTGGAATTGGAGATGGAATGGTAATTCCAGTAGCCATTAAAGTCCTGGGTTATAAGAGATACCAATTGGATGCTCAAATAGACACACGATCTATGAGAATCTACTGCAAGTATAAGGCTATTCCAACCTATTACTGGAAACTGAAAAATGTACACTTTAAAGTTGTTAACAAACAACTTATGCAGATTTCTTATGTTTCTCCTGATTTTCCTCTTGTTATCGATTCAACATTGGTATATGTAACCTTGCATAATTATGATACTGGATCTGACATACTTCTTGGCTAATATTTTGTTAAAAGACATATGTCTATGATCATTGACAAAGACCAGATAACATTTAGTGTTCAGAATTAAAAGGAATTTGTTCCTGCAAAAAATACATACACTATCAAGATCCATCGTGATAAAGTGGACACTCTTGAAGAGGAAATTGAATACTTATGGAAAATAAAAAGATCATCTAGCATGCTGACCTTCACGGACAAGAATTCTTAAAGACATTGCCTATAAAATCAGAATATAATGTACAAATGAGCACCCAGATACATTTTGGTTCAGGGAAAAGTATTTTGTTTCACTTCCTTTTAAAATGGGGTATGACCACAAAGCTCAAAAGGCCTTCGCAAATCAGAGTCCTACAGAGAAGAAATTATGTCAAGAAGAGATTAAACAATTTTTGGACAAAAAATTACTTGAGCCTTGCAAAAGTTCATGGGTTTACCCAGCCTTTTATGTTAATAAACATTCAAAGCAGAAACAAGGGAAAAGAGTTTGGTGATAAACTACAAAGCACATAATGAAGCCTTAGAACCTATCAGGTATACACTACCCAACAAAGACATGCTTCTAGCAAAAATGTCTGGTGCTAATGTTTTTAGTAAATTTGATTTGAAAAGAAGATTCTGGCAGATAGGCATAAATCCATAAGATAGATACAAAACATCATTTGTTGTTTCATACAACCAATATCAATAGACTGTTATGCCCTTTGGCTTGAAGAATGCATCTTCCAAATTCCAAAACCGCATGGAAGATATTTTTCATGATTTTGATTTTATTATTGTATAAATTGTTGTCCTATTAGTTTACAGTTAGGATGTAGAGGAACATAAAAAGCATTTAGAGTTGTTTTATCATCTTGTTTTTAAGCATGGCCTGGTATTATCTTCCTCACAAGCTAAATTCATTATTGCTCAAACAAGATTGAGTATCTTGGGTTGTATATATCTCAAGGAAAGATCCAATTGCAACCTCATGTCTTACAATCATTATTGAAATTTCCTGATCAACTTCCTGACATCAAGTTTGTTTAAAGATTTTTGAGATGTATCAATTATATTTGACAATTATATCAAGAATAGGTTAAAAACAACAGGGTCCTTCAACAAAGGTTGAATAAGGATTCAAAATGGACACCACAAATGATAGAACTTGTCTAGTGTATCAAGGCCAAGATTCAAGGTTTTCCATCCCTATCACTTCTTGACCAATATCTGCCTTTCATATTAGAAATTGATGCTTCTGACTCATATTGGGTTGCAATCCTCCTACAAAAGCATCATAAAAGGGAATAAATACGTGCTTATGCTTCAGGAACCTTTTCAGATACATAAATCAAATATCCTTCATCCCATAAAGAAATTTTGGTTGTTAAAAATGGAATTAAAAGATTTCGTCTATATTTGAAAAGTGTGTATTTCACTGTTAAAACATATCTCAAACATATGAAAGGCATGTTGCAGAATAAAAGATTTTTAGAACAAGGAAACTCCCACATTCTTAGATGGGCACTCTGGTTAAAAGGTTTTGAGTTTGACATCATTTACAAAGCAGGTAGGGAAAATTACCTTGCTAATAAGTTAACCAGGGAAGGAGCAGAAGTAATCAGGGCTATTTCATTGAAATTTTTGAAAAAGGAGAAAGCTCTAAGACAAGATCCCAAGTCAAACTATGCTCATTATGTCATTATGGATATTGTTGGGAATTTCTTATTGAAACAATCAAATCCTTTCCAATTGAGATTCAAAAGTTAATATTAGAAAAATGGTTCAATTCATTAGAAGTAAGATACAGTTATAGTATTAACTAGAATATCATAAATAATTATCATGTTTATTTTGGCCAAGCTCGAGCACTGTATTCAAGAATTATCTATATATTTGATCTAAGTATCACTTGTATGGAATATTATGGAATCCATCAATATGCAAAAGCTTTTGAAATTGTTTCCATTATCATGTATTGCGAAGATATCATGTCTTATTTCAGACATTGGAGCAGGTGGGTGGATGATCTAATGACTTCATATATTATTAGAAAATAAAATTTTGATTGTAGAAGCCCATTTAGAACATTATCAGTGTTACATAAGGAAATGTAAGAAGGGGCCCTTAGATATGATATTTTTGGATTTGATCTTCTATACAGAGGTACTACAATCGAGATCAATTATGACAACTCTCCAATTGGTCACAACTTTACTATTAGCATATAATACTTCAGAGAAGTTGGAATCCCTAGAGATAAACTTGATCCTCATATGTCATTTTTAGCTTTCTTTGCTTACTTTGGTCATGAACCACCCTGGCTACAACAAATTATTCCCACTACTGATCCACATTGGTACAATCCAGATCATGATGAAAGTATCAATGATTCTGATTAAGATTCTGACAAGAGTCCTAAAGGATCAAACTGGTAGATTTCTAAAGGACGATAATTCATGCTTTTCCGGCTTTCAAGGGTTCTCTGTAAAGAATCTCCTTAGTGTACAAATATTTAAGTACTCACTTCCGTGAGTTCCTTATGATGGAATCTCCACTCTCTAATTATTTTACTTTACTTTAAGAACACTAAAGTTGTCGATATGGGTAATATTGTTGGAGACTTATTCTTTTTTGTCTTTCGAGGGTTCTTCGTAAAGAATCTCCTCAGTGCACAAACCTTTAAGCACTTGTTTTCATGGATTCCTCATGATGGAATCTCCACTGTGTAATTACCGCCCTTTTCTTTAAGGACATTAAATTTGTCAGTATAGAGAAGATGGTTGGAGATTTCGAATCTAGTTCAAGAGCATGGAAGAAAATATCTAAGGATCTTTGAAATTTCTCTATATAAGGAGTGCTTGAGCTCATCACAAGACACTTGAAGGAATCGTCCCCTCGCTAGGCGGGAGCCTTAGGGCCATCCCAGGGTCGGTCGAGTAGTTAGGTGTCTTGGCAAGGGGTAGGGGCCAATTTAGATAAATTAAAATAAAAATATGTTTGT